>UZAF01017042.1:35766-46452 GCA_900617895.1 Haemonchus placei | reverse complement strand
AATGTATGTAAAGTGTTTGTAATGTAATATAATAATACCAAGAATGCCATGGAATCCAACAGTTTCCTAACACAGCCTTATGTAGTAAAAGAGCTCAAGCTTGTGAACGACAGCTTCTCAGTTTTTTCTCCTTCTCCCTCTTCCGATTTGAAGTTATTCGAAAATAAAACGTGCCCAACCCACAGTACACGCACAATTTTTTTGTAACAGAATATCATGAGCTGTAATTTGTAACAGAGAGAAGTGCTTCTTTTTTTTGCCCGAGGATAACATGCAAATCATCAAATCTTCGAGTTTCTCGGTCGCAAATACTATAGGAAGGATAGTTTAATGCAGAGAATGATGTGTACTTCTTAGCTGTGCGGGATGTCGATCAGCGTTCCTACCGTCAGAACTCCGAGTTCCACCAACCACTAAGGAATGGCAATATTACCACTGGAAGATATTTACACAGTGAGATATGTACTAAAGCAGGTAAATATCCTCTGTGAGAAATCTTGCAGAGGCTGTTGCGGAAGGAATCTTGTGGGCTGCTACATAAGAGCCCTTGAAGACCAAAAAGCTTCCATGAATTAGTGTGGGTGGAAAAACTAACTGGAAAGACTTGTGCCTCTGTTAAGGCCTCCTAAAAAACTCAACCATTCCGCTTTGGTCGTCGATTCACTTGTTAACAGACACTGCAGACTACTGCTTTACATTCTTCTATTTCACATGCGTACAGGCCATCCGAAGATTGTAGATTTCATGCAGCCTGTCGGAGGATTCAGGCACTTCTTCCATACCCGCTACTTCACTCAGCTTCTATTATAGAAAAGGGAGGGGAAAGAGGTGGCATCAGTTACTGTGTGTTCCTTTTGTGTATAATTCCTCACCACAGTCCCAGTCGTCGCCAGTGAGAGCCAACAAGGAAATTTATAGGCGTAAGTGCCTTAATAAAATAAAACGTCAACTGCTAACTGAGCCACAGCGCTATCGAACCTTATGCTCTTGGCTTTGGGAATGAAAACACGTACAATATCGCTCTGATTGAGAAATTTGCTCATCAGGTCCTTTAGGATAGTTGCCGTTCGAGGTGTAACTAGAACCACGAGGTGTAAACAATGACGAAAGTCTAATTCAGAGTAGATGAACACTTTAGGAAGCCGACACAATGAAGAGGTTTCTCTTGCAAACAAATTTTAGACATTCGGCGATTACCGATAGAAAGGATAGTGCGACTTGGAACTAGATATACAGCGACCAAAAGCACCTATGCTCCACAGTAGAGCACTGAGGTTCTTTCCCTATTGGACTATGAGGTTTGTCAAGAGAAGGCAGCGGAAATATGTAAAAGGAGAAGTAACCATCTGAGAAGATTTCCACCTTCCCATTCTTTTCATTGATTTCTAATATTATTATAACTAGCAGGGGCCCACCACGCATCAATCTGAAATTTTGACAAATTATTGCGACAAGAATCTGGGAGTTTTGAACGACAGACAATAGCTTTTCAACTTTCCACAGCCAACCAAAGCATTCACCTAAAGCAATAATATCAAACGCGAGTCATCACTTACTCGAGCGTGATGTACTGCGAGTGAATGTCAAGAGTGTTGAACATGAACAACTCATCTATTTCATTTCCACTCGAAGTTACGATGAAGTAGTCGTGAATGTAATGAACTTGTGATTCCACTGATTCCGTAATGAACAGAAAAAATCGTTGCCAATCGCTGTCCCATCGCCTGCCCTCTCATTTCGCTGTGCTTGTGGGACTCATCGAGCAGGCTAAAACGGCTTGGAAAGCTCGGTGTGGAGCACTGCTGTGGAGCGCAGACACGTCAAATCACTCCAAAATGCAGTTGGATTGAAATTGCGAAAAAGTAAGCGATAGAAGCAGAAACCCTGGAATGCAGTCGGTCGCTCTATCAATGCAGCTGATTGTAAGCATAATACTATAAGCTTGCTGCAGAAGTGACTGACGGCATGCTGTCAGCATTCAACTCAAGGGTTTCGATAGGGCTATCGACGACAACTGGGCATCTCGGGTTTTAATGCTTCAGCCCTTTTATAAATCTTTCACTCAATCTTTCTAACTTTCCTGTTTTCACCCATAACCTGTGCAACTTGTGTGCCTATGATTTGAAGGCTTTCGGGAGGTGCTAGTATGACAAGAAATCATTACCGTGATCCGTGTCAATCCGTTTATACTACCACAGTTCGAGAGACAAAAAGGAGGCCGGACACCGCTTATCCGTGCGGTTTATTCGGTTTTGGCCAGAGGGATGTAGTTTTTAACCAGACCTCAAGAGGCTAGGAGCCCCTAGATGGGTGAAATGAAATGAGTTCGAGGGATAGCTGAAAACTCGCTCACCCCGGTGCTCCTACCTTTCTGTGGCGTACTAGTGTTGGTAGAACATGGTACCCTACCGTACTTTGTTCTACCAGCACTTTTACGTGCCCCCGTCCCTTAAGAAGGGTCACCTCAGCTGCCTCTGATCTACAATGAACGTAACCATGATGATGACTCAGCACTGGCCCCGGCAAGGTATTGTTGACATCCAAGGTATGTAGCAAGTTAACTAAAACGGCAATAGAACAAGCCCAGCAACTCAGCCGTTTCTGGCGTTGGACGGTATGGCGACTGTGAGAGGCACTGAATCTCGGATTTGGCAAGGCTCTTAGGATTTTACACCACGACAGCAAACTCTTCACACGGCACCGAGGCTGCTTCTTACTTCATAACTACAACATTTTCTTTATCCCGCTCTCCACCCCTTATGAGCTTCAGAGGAGACGAGTCACATCAAGGATCATGTAATTACGCTGCAAGAAACCGAGAGCAAGGGGATTGACGTGTGACGAATGAATGATGGAATTGGATGAATTTTTTCCTTTTCCTCCTGCTTCTCGAAATTAACAAATTCATTTTACATCGAGGTTTTGATTTCCGACATCACTTGGTCATTTTGCTTCTTAGTCTATTGGTACGCCTACTTCCCCCTGTGTTAATATTCTTTCCTTTAACTACTTTTCAGGACCTTTGTTTTCCTTTGGCCGTTTCTTAAACCGCAGACCGGAATTGAACCGACTGAAAAAACCGCAAAGTAAACCAGCTTATCTCCGCTTCTCTCTCGAAGAGTTGGGGCTCCCACTGCTGCCGCCGCCTATACGACGCACGATCTATGATGTATGACTAGTCAGCTACGTTCGTTGGCTTCAGCCTCGTCCCAGGGAACGGGAAGGACTAACGGGTGAGGTCTAACTCGTAATTGTCCTGTCCGGGCACGAATCAAGTCAAGGTTTTACAAATTTTCCTCGGTTACTGTCAAGTTGGACTTTTGAGTCCCACTCAAGTTCGTAACCTCCCTGCCAATTTTTGGAAGACTCGATAGAGTCGAAACGACGAGCTACAGCCAACTAGAGGAAGTGATTGGAGCGGTGTCAATGAACATGGGAAATCAAAACAACCAACATTTGCAGAGCCGACAGCACATTAATCAAACTAGTCAGAAGTATAATAAATTCAATTATTCAATCGACATTTTGTTCTACAAAGCTCGCCGCCGGTGAGAGTCTGCCCAGATTTTTTGAACGCTGCTCGCAACGGTTTTGCAGGAAAGGAAAGGGTACGAATGAATTATACAAAAACCACCGGGGCAAAATATGATGGCGATGAAAACATTATGACGTTTGCTTATGGCATATTTTGAGCATGACATCTCACATAAAGCTTCTACAGCTTTTCGAATAATAATTCTGGGCAAGAAGTGATCTCTTCTAGCACCTATTCAATTATCCGTGTAGGAGAATTTCAGGTGAAGTAGGGGTAGACCAAGAGCAGTACTTTGCCACCTCTAAAAATATAATAATATCCCTCTGAAATAGGGGATTCAAAGATGAGTGTCTTCCCAGCTATGGCTATAAGAACCGACAACCGGCAGAAATATGCCACTCGCTTGCTAGGTACCATGAAAATGGCAGCGAATGGATTCCGAAACTACAGCTTTCCTTGAGGATTGCTTCATTTTTTTCGTTCTCAGAATGGCAGGACTTATCGGTTGACTTGGTGAGGTGCAGAATCAGCCGCTAAAATGAGCAACCGCCCTCCCAGCTAGGCTTTCTTTAAGCTACCCTATCTACATGCTAATTTCTCGCTTGTTGATAGCAACACCGTTTTTGTATTTTTTCCTAGTCTAGCGCTCCCTGCCTCGCGAATCTTCCGTTTGAATAGCAGGATTTGAACCTCATAGGCATCTTTCATAGTCCACGATTTTGCGAGCGACCAGTCGCGCGACTGGTCGCCAGTCGCTCGCGAGATGGGTCCGCGACCGGTCGCGCGACTGGTCGTGGACTACGAAAACAGCCATAGAACATGCGATGTGAGCATGTTTTACTCCTCTCTTTCATAGGCTCTCCCTCTCCCATCCACTGCCGCCACCTATACGACGCACGATCTATTGTATAATGTATGACTAGCCAGCCGCTTTCGTTGGCTACAGTCCGGGTAAAAATCAAGTCAAGGTTTTACAAATTTTCAAAATCTCATACTGTTTAGTTGGACTTTTAGACCTAATCAAGCTCGCAACCTCCATGCTAATTTTTGGACGACTCGAAAGAGTCTAAACGACAAGCTACGGGTAGCCAGACATAGTGATGAGAAGTCTATCAGCGCGCATGCAAAATAAAACGGCCAATATTTGCTTGGAGCACTAAACAAATCATTTAAGAGTAAGTTCGAGAACTTATTCAACTTTCTACTCTACAAAGCTCATCACAGCTACGAGACTGCCCTAATTTTCAAAAGTATCGCTTGAGAACCCTTTGGAGGAAAGAGGAAGAGATGAGTGAGCTGAACAAAGAACACCAGCAGCAAAAGAAGATGGCGAGAAAGATATTATAGAAAGATCAGAATAAGGAAGAATTGTTATAGAAATACTTTGATAATGACACACCCACATTGCTTCTGCAGCTCGCCAAAAACCATTGTGGGCTTAGAAGTAAACTACTGTAGCACCCACTGTACTCCTCAATTAGATGTTTTACCGATTATCGTCTACATATGTAGAACTTTCTTTCTTATTGTCACTGGAAGAAAGAAACTTAGCTGAAGTAAGGGTTACCCGGGCCGTATCTTATTACTTTTGTTAGCCCGAAGTATTAACATAGGTATGAAAACTGTTTCATTTTGCCATTCCGACTTATGGGTAGAACATATTGGTTTACGTGGAAAGGATAACCGGCCACCAAATAAACTACCGCCTGCTCATCTAGAATTTTTTTATCTGTCCTATCTACCTACACGCTTATTCTCTCTTCTGCTGACAGCAACACTCGGTTCCGTGCTCCCTCTTTAACTACTTCCATTTCACTTGCCACGTGAACCTTCCATTTGAACAAGAAAACCAAAAGCACCTCATGAAACCCCGCCTTGTTAACGTGTCTTGCTCCTCTCTTCCAGAGGGTTTCCCTCCGCCATCCACTGCCGCCGCCTATACGATGCACGATCTATAATGAACGAGTAGTCAGCATCTCTTGTTGGCTTCAGCCGCGATCCAGGGAACGGCTTAACACACCGTCCACATGGGCATCTTCACACACACACTTCTACACTTTACCACTGATATAACCTGTTTTCGGTTATGAACACATCATGTGATGCCTCCCTGCCAATTTTTGCAAAAGACTCGAAAGAGTCGAAACGACGATCTACGTTTGCGTTAAGAGGGGGAATTCATTCGAATCATGGAGCTGACCACCACTTTGATTGCAAGCTGGCCAGAAAAACGTTCTCACCCGAGGACTGTTCGCTCCCTACACCGAAAACTCGAAAAAAAGACAATATAGGGATAATGTCGAACCGGAAATTATTTGACCTATTAAACATATACATACATACCGCAATTGGTGATAGACCATGTGCTGCTTCTGTAATTTCTACGATAGTCATCAGAGGAAATACCTATCGTACCCACCATGCTCATCAGACCTGCTACCTGTCAGTTATCTGATGTCCACGCGGCCTTGTAGCAAAAAATGTGAAAGTAAAGTAGCCTATCACCTCTGAAGAGAAATAAGATTGAAAATTGATATCAATAGGCTATCGACACATTAGATGTCATTAAAAATGACAGCAAAACATTAAGAGCATAAAAGTTTTAGAAATCAAGCTGGAACAGCTGAGTCAGGTTAGAACAATGGGGAAATGAGCCGAGCTACATGAGAACGTCGCGTGCGTGAAAATATAGTCCACTAGAAATCTATAACTCCTATCCTCCTAAGCTTAGAGTGTTCAAATTCGAAAAGAATTCAGGCGACAATATGGGGATACCAAGGGCACGCGACAGGTACAAACTCCACCCACTTAAGGCGCGGTCTGCCCCAAAGCTGCTAATTGAGAACTGAGCGTTCAAATCTGGTAAAGATGCAGGTGGCAAAATAGGGAAACCAGTGGCAGTTGACAGGTGTAGACTCCGCCCACTGGAGGTGGAGTATGGGGCAATATAATCTTTTGACGTGGTACCTTGAGCTCTCAAATTCTGTAGAGGTGCAGGCGTAGGACGGATGGAGTGATGACGGGTTGCTGGACTGGAAACCGTGGAGGACGAAATTCTACCTAGAGACCTCCCAGGTTATACAGCGTCATTTAATAACTCCGCTCATTTAGCCGTGTAGCCTTTATGTGTGGTAGAGATACATTGCCCCGGTAAGGAAATCTCGCAGTGTTTTGTGCTAAGTTTATATTTGATGTTTCCGTGATTATTTTACATGAATACTTTGTTGTTGACTTCTTTTGTTCGACCCTGTTTAACTCGCTTCTCCATCGCAAAAATATTTATTGTCAGAAAATAACGGCTACATCACAACATCTTCACACCAGTCAGTTTCACTGCTAACATTGATAAACCCACACAATATAAAGTAACTATTATCAAACATCATATGCAACGAAATGATCAGCATATCGGTGTGGCGAGCTACAAATGTGACATCTTGAGATATACAAACCCACTCGTAATTTTGCGTTCGAAAACGAAGGCGAATTTGGTTATAAAAGGAGTTATTCTCACGTAGTCGTACATCTACCATCCTCCCTTTCCCATTCAGCAAAGATCCTTGTGTTCAATACATACAATCCGCGTAGATGAATACCAAAAATCTTACTAAAAACTGAAGTAATGCAAATCACGCCCAAATACAGATGCCTAGTCTTTTATAATTTGTTACTCGCTGGAATTCCAGCAATATTGCTTACATTATTTCCTGAACGATCTCTATATGAAGTTCTTAGGTTTTTCTCAGGTGATGCAGTTGATCGCCTGCGCGTCCTCCCAGGTGCATCGCTTATGCACCTGGGAAGACGAGCAGGTAATCAACTGCATCTCTCTCAGCTATAAAGCTAAAGGTACATATAAATGAACATATAAAGCTTTTAAATATTTTCTACAAAACTCTAGATATACAGAAATATGGGGAATTTTATTTGACAACTCTATATCCAACAGTTTGACCACATTTACTCAAATCGTATGCATGGAACTTGCGCTTTTGCAATAAATACGTATTTCGCAAACAACAAAACATGAAAGAAGCAAAATCTAAGTATTTCTAATCGTCAATGTGAAATTCCCATAGGTTCAAAGAGAGTAACGATGGGTACAGGCAGCAAATACCTTTGAGAAGAAAAAAGATTTTTTTTTGTGATTGTGACAATGTTCTCGGTTAAAATCGCTTCCAACCAGAACCAACTAAAACAACCACAACATATTGTATGAAAAACTACTGCACTTCAAACACCTCTCGTATGCGTAGATCCAATAAAGGTTAGGTTAGCCATGATGAGTTGTGTGAGTTTGTTGAACGCCTCTTACCATTGCTTCGACGCGGGACCACGGATATTGCAGTGATGGGGTTCTTAAACATCCTGGATTTTTGAGATTCAACTTTCGGCAGCTTCTGTTTGCATGAGGAGAAGATCCAAAATGAATTACATATACTTACTGTACCGCAATGTGAAAATGTGAAGTCCGCTAAGTTGGATGTCATGATTGGATTCGAAACAGGATCTGAAAATTATGGGAGAAATTAAAGTAAGACTCTGAAATGGTGAATCCCTCACAGTGACTTCTTGCGCATCAGCCTGTATAAAGTGAATATACATGTCAATCTCGAAAACAGACTGCAATCGCATTCGATAAAGGAAGGCAAGTTTAGGAAAGCATCGCAACAACAGAGCTTGCTCAAAATTCATACTATCTATTTTTTGCAAACATACTGAGGTTGTTGCGCAACAGTCCCGAGTTCTGTGAATGTATCATTGGTGGTGCACCTAGTGCTTGCTGTAGATTATTCAGAGGATGGTCTACTGAAACAAAGTTATATGAGAGTTCCAAAGGCTATGCAAAAAAAAATAATGCGACTTGCTTACATATGGAGCTGTTGCGAATAATATTGACAAGTGCCTCGCGCTGTTCCGCAGTCAGAGTCTTCAAAGTTTCGATGTCGGTCATCTAAAAATATTTTCCACTAGGCTTCTTCCCTTTTATAGGCCGACATTCTTCCATAGCCTATGTAGAGCTGGCCGAAAAATGCACATGTTAGTGCCTCATCTCTGCTTTGTGATAGTGTCTGCGCTTAGTTTTATCTGAAGTCCAGCTCGTTCATGATCACTAGCACTAAAGTCATCGAAAATCGAGATTGAAGAGAGTATGCATTCTGTTGCTTTTAAAATGGATGCAACCTTTTTGTGTACATAAGTATACATATGTATTCATACTATCTTGCCATATGTATCGTTATAGCATAACAGAGATAACCAAAAAAGACGAACGGTCGTATCCCCTGGTTTAGCCTGTGAAGATCGGTTGAACACGGGTCTGAAGGACGTGCAGGTAGTCTTTACATCAGGTCCATCACCAGCCTCGAATGCATGAGCCCGAGCAGCTGTGCTACCTGCAAATTAATGTGTGAAAGCGCTTGTGATAGCTCGTTAAAAATTTGGATACTTCTCTTATGTCAGTAAGCTCAAAGCCCAAACAGCGCTCAATACTGACGCAGTCGAATAATCTAGCAGACGAAAGCGCCGTTCTAGTCGGAGAGCGGCTCACCTGCCAAGAAGGAAGGAACCTTGTATAAATGCAAGGTTCAAAACATGCAGATGAAGGTTCAGCTCGTCAAGGAGAGAATTCTCAGTGCTATGCAAGGAGTGGCCATGTGCGGCGTAACCTATGGACACTCGTTCTAGCGAATGTTGCCACTAAAAAGTCAAAGGAAAGTTTCTACGGCCAAAGTCATGACGGCATTCCATTTGAACCACTGCTTGCGAATGAATTTGTTGGAAAGGAAATCGACATCTTGGATGAGCTTCAGCAAAGAATCGACACTGAGTTACATGAGGCTTCACAGCAGATATCCAATGAGGACCATGGAAACATCTATAAAGCCATTTTGCAGACAATGGCACAGTTCCAGAAAACTATGGACCAGTTGCACACGAGTCTGAATCTAACTACAACGGCTAAGAGAACTAGAAACATTGAGCTCTTCTATTGAAGCCATACAAAGAGAGCTTGATGATTTCAAATCAGTCACGAAGGATATTGACGATGAGGTCGATAAAGAAGAGACGAACGATGAGCGAACACTCTGGAGGAGACGTACTTGAGGACCTATGGGAAGTTGGCAGTGAAGAATAAAACACTTTCCCCGGATATGACGAAAGAGCAACGCTTGAGGAACCGAAGAGATAGCAATGCGAAGAAAAACCAAACACGCTTGGACAGGACGGTGGTGCAGAAGGCTAGACCGAAAACTACAACAACGTCGAAGAAAAATAACGGAGCGAATGAACAGGATACTCAGGATGATATGCGATAGGGGACTTCATTATAGTGACAGTTGCCCTGAGTGCAAAACGGTGCAAGAAGAAAAAGAGAGTGGGTTACGAATTGCGCCTTGATACAAGGCACCGAAAGGAGGATGCGCCTGATGTGCAAGTACTGCAACTCAAGAAGGCATCGCACGGCCTTGTGTACCCTTGTGCAGGAAAGAGGTGAGTTGGAGTTAGTAAACTCAGAACTGACAAGGATATTACAGTCGATCGATGAGATCTACGAGCATTCGAGAAAGCGAGAACACTCAACGGCGTGGCATGATGATGCAAACCGACCGTCAACATCTCGGAGGGCTGAGTATCACTAACGTGTTCAGGGAAATCAAAGGGCCGAAGATATTGTGTTACTATGCTACCACTCGGTTCGCCCGACTGACGCCGGCCTTCCCTTCTTCTTTGTCAAAGTTGTAGCAATCGGCTAACTCTACACTCTTTTTTTGAAACAAATAATAGTTTCCTGTACACAAAATTTGACACATCACCGGTGGTATTCGGTGGAAGTCTGTGCATACTCCTTCAATTGGAGTGTCCATTTTCTGTACACTGAATCGTTCAGTATTCTTTTTACACCATAAGTTATTTCGCACAATAACTTCATTTTCATCGCACTATAAGATACGTAGGTTGCCTTTTATATTTTGAGATTTGAGAACAGAAACAAATACTATTTATTGAAAATCGCTTTACTGCCTTTCAAAATTCTCCACATTAAGATCTATACACTTTTGCACGAGCTCGAACCAATTTTCCAAGCACTTTTGCCACTCTGATGTAAGTAACTCTAAAACATAGATTCTGAACGCAACAACGGCTTC
>UZAF01017042.1:8786-31238 GCA_900617895.1 Haemonchus placei | reverse complement strand
ATAATCACTTATTAGGAACATTTGAGATCTCTTCAGCTGNCCCGATGCGAATATTCACGACGAGGAGTCAGATGAGGCAAGGGGAAGCATTTCTTAGATGACCATTCTGCAAAGTGAAAGGGGACTTCATTATAGTGACAGTTGCCCTGAGTGCAAAACGGTGCAAGATGAAAAAGAGAGTGGATTACGAATTGAGAGATGCAAAAGGATGCGCCTGATGTGCAAGTACTGCCACTCAAGAAGGCATCGTACTGCCTTGTGTACCCTTGCGCAGGAAAGAGGTGAGTTGGAGTTAGAAAACTCAAAACTGACAAGGATATCACAGTCGTTCGATGAGATCTACGAGCTTTCGAGAAAGCGAAAACGCTCAACGGGCGTCATGATGATGCAAACCGACCGTCAACATCTTGGAGGGCGGAGTATCACTAACGTGATTAGGGAAATAAAAGGGACGAAGTTATTGTGCTATTATGCTATTGTTGCGATTAGTAATGTGATGTTTTTGAGAGTTCCATTTTCATAGGAAATCATTAGTCGATATGCGTTAGTAAGTAGAAAATATCGCTTGTTGTTACCTCGAAGATTATGGTGCATTCCAGATGGTATGACTGATAAGAAGGCATAAATAGGGGAATGTGACGCCGAACAGGCAGTCGAGCTTGACGAGCAAGCCAGTAAAAAGGAGGTGCAAGAAACCAAGGAGATGCAAGATTTCTGTGGTATTTAATTTTCTCATTAGAAAAAAAATTATGTAAATTATAATTTACTCGTTTGATTACCCAAGTTTGAGGTATTCGTGCATGCAATAAAGTGTGATCTACCAAACGCCTGACAGAAGTACGGTGCGAGATTTGGGGGTTGAGGCGCAAATCGCTTTGATGGGTGATAGAATACAATAAAATAATCGAAAAAACAAACATATTTCGATTCACTTATTGATATCTTCCGAAGCGCTCTGATAACAGTCACTTTCTAACGCTAAAATGCATTGTAAAAGGAGGGACGTGAATTGAGGTAGTGTCAGACTAATTAAGAAATTGCAGTGAGTTACCTTGCCAGTCACTACCAAAAACGCATGAGCAGAGACAAACATAGATTTTGATCAGGAACTTGAGCAGCATCCGAGCAATAAGTTGAGTAGGCGCAAGTGTCGCACTATCATGCATGAATGGTCCAGTGGTTATAACTCACCCATTCGAAGCGCCATCACGGTTCTGAATGGGAATCGATGCGGAGCCATTCTTAATCTCTTCCCAATAATGATCGACGCCAGGGGCTTCACCTTTTATTCCATCAGGACCTGTTGACCTAGTAAGGTAACATATAATTCATATTCCACGAATGTCCTTCCCTGAGAGTTCTCTTTACTGAAGGATCTCCAGCCGATTGGTGACGAGAATATGTGACGCGACCTCAGATGGCGGATGGGGACGTAAATCGCGGACCAAAAGTCACACGTACTTGCTTATATATGCCCTATTTCTGTAATGCTGGGTCGATATACCTATAGTGTTTCGCAGCATACATGTGTGGAGTATTTGTGGGTGCGGTTGGTATCCCGCACCTTGGCTCAGTCAAAAACTCGCATTTGACAGGGAAGTATCCAGGGGCGATTCGGGACGCCTTCAAGAACTGATCCTCTTGTCCTCTCTGGAATAGCGTGGCTAGTTATCCGAAGTCGAGTGAGTTTCTACGTCAGAGCCTGAAGAGCTCGTGGGTATCCATAAGCCAAACGTAGATTTATAAATGGGCCTCATCCACTGGACTCGAGGGAGCCTTCAGTACAGTGGCGGTGGTTAGGACCGGTCAAGAGAGTCTACTAAAACTACGGGGCGAAAGTAGGTTGAACAAAGGAGAAGGACTAGGATGGCGATCTTCCAAGGGGCGAACCCTTGCATCGGAAGCGTGTATAGAAGATCTTATGATACATGCTCGGAAGAGCAAGTGAGAGGTTATCGGAATGTTTGAGACGAAAAGGCATCGCCACTTTCGCGCAGTTCTCGAGACTAGAAAAGAACTGTACTCTCGGAACATGTGAAAACACGGACTTCATTGGAATAGAGGTCTTCGTCAATACAAATTTGGATGTAAATATGGCTTCGTACGAAAGCTTGATCACCCGAATCGGACGTTTGCGATTGAGGAGAAGATGTTGCTCAACTCCAGCTCCAACAACCTACGTTGCCTCCGCACCAGCATCAAGCTACGAAGAAGAGGAGCTGGAAGCATTGATCTTCAAGAAGGAGTTTCTTTCACACTTCCTTTAGAGTCGTCGTTGGTGATCAACAACATGACTGGCCCAGAGTAAAGGTTGAAAAGCTACATATCGAGACTAATGAACGGAATGGGATGAGCAAGGTGAAAGACTGTCCGAGCTGATCATGTTGGCCCAAACCATCCAAGATAATTCGCAGCTCCATCGGCCCCTAGTTTGCGATTGACATGGAAATTCTTGTTGGAGAGCTCACAAGAAGGTGTGAAGTAAATAATGTGAAACAAGAAGAACAAAAAATAGATCCAGACATCTCCAATAAAAGGTTTTCCATGATTAAAGTCGCTGTTGTTTGGGTACAAGATTCTGTTTTCAAATGCGTGAAGTGTGCTGCGAAGTCCATTAAATGGAGGCCCAAGACCATTAACGAGACCACTTCGCTTACCCTGCGAGTTTTCGAAAAATTCCGTTATCAACAGCGTCGGTGAAAAATACAATCGAGCATGGGTAAAATCCGCCGGAGCTTCGCTAAGAACTGAGACGACTTCTCTTTGTTGCTCTGACGGAGCACTTAGGGCGAGTCCATGGGAAATATAGGTCATTTACGGTCTTCTACATGGTTTTTTCAATAGCCACGTCGTAATATGGATATGTCGTTCCTTCAATATTCTCTTCCGAAATTTCGAATGCAATCACGTCAACAATTATTGCACGAAGAATCTACAGAACGTTCTACAAGTTGTCGTCAAAACACTGATTATGTTCTTCGAGCGGTAAAAGTCAAAATGCAAAGTAAGATAAAATCACGTCAAGAAACAATAACAAGATTACGTTGCCTAAGATAGGAGATTTTGGTGACTATCGCCTAATCTGCCTGTATGTAATCTACCAATTTTTCACACAAGACAGATTCGCTCGACTTATCAGAATATCGAGTGAGGTACAAACATGCGACTAGACAAGTATTTGGAGAGGGCTCACATGCAAACTATTAATTCTCATTAAAGTACCACGAAAATACAGGGTACGTCATGCCTGACGTTCATCCATAAGAAGAAGACCTTCACACTGTCAAGGAATAAGCGGTGGTTGAAGCTTTGGGCAACGGGGTTGCTATTCAGTTTCAACATAAGGACGATCTGTGAGCTCTAGGATAACTTCGCAACCAACTTTTCGCCATTCTGTAAAGGAAGAGGGAGGGGTCTGTAAGGCGATTCGTCGTAAAAGTGATCGGAAGTTCAGCGGGGCGACACAATCTCCGCCCAAACTGTCGACTGCCGGTCTCGAAAACATCGTGCGTCAGACATTGGAAAGACTTGGGGGTGAGGGTCGATGATCGCATCTTACGTCCGCATTGCAGATTATAAAGAGCTTACAACACTGAACATTGAGTAAGCGGAAGGGATGATGACCGAACTTGACGACATTTAGCAAAATCGCCATACGACTAAACTTCACGAAGGCGGTGTTGATATGAAGCGGATGCCTGATGCTCCTTCCACGCTAAACTTAACAAATGTCTCGAATGCTCTGGCTAGCATATCTAGGCGGAGAACTCAACTTGATGAATGACCGAGCTAGTAGTTAAGGACAGTTGACGATACTTTTGAGGTACCCACTTCAAGTTCTTCAAGTTGGAAAAAGGAAGTGTTTATGTAGTGCAGTGCATTAGTGGCGAAGGAAGCAAGGGAATGCGCCTAACTCGCAAAAATAAGGCTTTCCAGAACTAGTGGAAATAGAGGTTAAACGAGATCACCATGACGGAGAAGGCATGGAAGGGGCATTCGCACGAGATTTCAGTTGTGACAATTGCACAGAAAGCTGACTGCATTAAGTCAACATTGTCTAAAACTGCTTTCTACTGTCACCATGGGTCATGACAAGTTGTTAGAACTTCCCACATGGGAGTTCCTGAAGATAGTGCAGCCTTTACGACACCGTTGATGAAACTCGTTCATTGTAGGTGTGGCATTCACACGATACATTGTCTGGCCCCTTATTGTGCCCTATCGAAAACGTTTCTCGACCTGACATCGGCACGAGTGCTATCAGGAGGAGCCTCGAATTCATCCCCTATGGGGAAAATTTCAGAAACAATTTTTTTGTGAACTGTGCCTTTGAGGAGAGGAGAGCGTGGGGAGCATTCAAGAATATTGAGGGAATAGTGAAGAAGTCAAAGTACATCCACCTTGCACTCACCTTTTCGACACTGCCGTCCTTCTTACTTTTACGCAGGCCTCGAGGTCTTGAACTCCGACGGCAAAATAAACATGCTGTCAGCATCATTCAACACGCTTTTGTAAGAACAAGTGCCCGGAATTTTCCTACACGCGCAAGTTCGGAAGGAAATTCAGAGTTTCAAGCTCCGTCATGGAGAGACACCGACGATGGCTCTGCTTACGCCAGAAATCGGATTAGGTCATCTCACGTTATGCGATCTTGTGACAATGTTGGCCAAGGCGGTTGCTGACTGGACGTCTCGGGGCCTCAAACGAACGTCAGGATGGTCGCCAGTGTGGTGGTCGGACCAAGGAAGTCGATGGTAAACGAGACAGCAGGTGACACAGGTGATGCTTCATGTTAATCTGCAGAAGTTCATCATTTCGAGGACTTTCCTACATTGACATAAAGTTGCCCTACTTTCCCTTCTCTTCTCCCCTTTCCACAACGCTATTACCTCAGGAATTAGAGAGATGAAGTGCTCTAACTCTCTCGCGACTAAGCAGCCCTCGATTTCATGGAGCTGTAAACGGGTTCAGTCGAGTTGAATCGATGCTATGCGGATTTAATACACTCTTTTGAGAGAATCCAAAATCCTCGACCATTTAGTGAATAAACGAAATCCGTGCCAGAGGGCAAATATCCCCGTATTACTGATTCCAGTGAGAACGTGTAACTGAAGTAACGCGATAGAAGTAAGAAGTGGGTTAAGCCGGAAATGCTTCATCTAATACTCCATCTTCAAGCTGAACATAAAGTTACAAATGAGAATGAAGTTTGAAGAACATGTAGACATCGAATAGAATGCGTTCTAACTTCTTCTAGAATCTTCCAGAAAAGCTTCTGAAAAAAAACTTCTGAAAAATCGTACTAAAAAAACGTAATTGACAACCCAATGTCAAAGTAATAGTTCCCTGAAAAGAGCTTGCTCCTTCGCCCACTCTTAGAAACATTTTTGTCTAAATTTTTTCGTTTTTGAGGTTGAACCTTTTACCATCTACAGCTGCTCAACGAATTATATTATTTTACGGTCATGGATAGAAAAACAAACCGCGATTAGCAGCCTGTCGTTGAATGCGTTTCATGACGTCGTGATCTGGGCGTTGTCGATGGCTACCAAAACGCGTAGCGGAGAACTCCTTTATCGTGTAGGAGACGTGATTCTTCGGCGTGTATGAAAACATCATCAGATTCTGAAAAAGTTGGTATGACAATAAAGGATACTGTGTTTAGTCACCGGAGTTTGCGATTCATAATATAGAGAATGACCTATTCATGATCTTCGTGAAAGCCAACCATATGGGCTCTCTAACGGTCATCTTGAATCTGCGTTGAGTATTCGTAAATCATAGGAGCAAGGTTACAGATGTATCTCCTCGCAGCGGTGCACGATGCGGACACCACATGTTGTGCGCAGGGAAGTCGTAGTAGGTATAAAGCTAGGGTTTGCAGAAGACGTGAAGGTCCGCAACCCTGTCGTACTTTATGCTCCGCTTGGAAAGCAGTTTTATGATTTATATTGTTTATCTGCATATTCAAATCATCTCTTTCGAAGGAGTCGCGGTTTAGCCGATCACTACAACATCGTCATAAGAAGGAGGGACAACCGGGTTAGCGAAGAGATCCGACTGGTACTTTTAAAGTTACCCGTGATGGATTAGATCGTGTGATACTTTGTGGATCTCTATCGAATTCCTTGCACGATTTGGTTGGTAGATTGAATTTTCCTTACAGGCGGTTTGCTCTCACCTGCTATTATTGCATCACCAAGTATGAAAGTGGTCCTCTCTGATGGAAAAGAGTATATCTAATGCTGAGTCTGGGTTTTTTGCAACCTTTAACATTCAGGCAGCTGTTGATCTTTCGCATTTATCGAGAAAATTTGTTCTAGAAATCACAGGTGAGGCCTGAGCAGTCGAAAACTTCGCAGCTTTTTTTCTGGACGAAATTCCGCATTTCTGCTTTCCATGGCTGAAGGCGTATTTATTTCCTTGGAAGCGTACTTATATTCAAGTCCACGATGGTGTAGACTGAATTTCAAAAGACTTCGTAACAAAATTTGTAATCAACTATGTGACATTCCTTGCTCGTGCGTTGCGGTCACCTCAGTGTTCATCCGTCAGGAATTAGATACATCAGTTACCTAATGAATCTGGGAAGACGTAATGCTCACCGATTGCGGCAATAAGACATTGTCATCCGCGTTTGAAGAGTGAACTGGCTCAAGTTTTAGTTGCACGTAAGCGTCATCAATTTCACAAGCTGAAAGAAATGGGCTCAGGCTCATAACAGCGCAGGACGTAACGTAAATGAATATGAAGATCCACTACGCCTCGCTCAGTTTTCCACATATGTCATAAAGTGTGTATAGCGCTTAACATTGAAAATCGAGGAAAGATATCTTGATATCTCAGAGGGATTATTCTATAAAGTAGCCCCTCAAACAAAGAGACAGTTCTGTTATCGACTTTTTGCCTGAATTTGAGAGATGAATTCAAAGTGTTCTTCATCCAATGTATGTACTAAATTTCAAGTCACTACATTCCTATCGATTTCACTGATCACTGTTCTATGCACAATGAAGTTCCTCATTCATAAATTGTGAATTATTCGCATGAGGGCGAAAAACTGAACCTGCATCGGTTTTGCGAGATCTACCCACGTAGAATGGCCTCCCAGCCGCACCCATATTCGAGGTAGGAGAAATAGAAGCTGCACACGTCGGATTTGTTACGAAGGCAGGTAAAGAGCAGTAACTGGAAGAAATAATCACTTATTAGGAACATTTGAGATCTCTTCAGCTTCATGGGGAGTCATTCTTGCTATGTTCTAATACACATAAATCGCTAAAATACAGGAACGTTTGCGTGTGTGCGTGTTCGACTGCAAGTTTGCATCACTGTTTACCACTCCGATAGCCCGGCTAACGCCGAAAGCTCCACCTTTTCGTGTAGAGTGGCCTGTCACTTACGTCCTCTACGAATTCGGACGCTCTGATTACAGTAGAACGGGAAATAGAAATTTTGGCAAAACACACACACCCGACACACTTCGTGAGCGCCTGCCATGAGCGGAGTTCTACTCAACTCATGTTTGTCTAAGCAAATTGGTTCATTCCATTTTTTTCCAATACGACTATGCATATTCACTGAGATTAAGCTGTTTTACGCTTCGCTCCTTTCACGAAAACTTGTGCTATCACCTACCATAGAAATCCTTGTACTTGCGTTGCGCTTACCTCGGTGTTCATCCATCAGGAGTAAATAGATAAGTGTTCCCATCCTGTCTCCAAATTCCTACCGAACTTGAGCGCTCTAGGCTCAAATTACCATTATTTTTTGCGAAAGCCCCACCCTTCGTGCGTAAAGCCAGATTATTTCACCTACCACACGTTTCCCATCTTACCTCCTGCACCTCTACCAAATTTGAATGTTCCAGGTCTTATAGGGCAGAAGTTATGAATTTCAGGTCAGACACACACATACACATACACAAAATACACCACCAGACACACTTAGCGGATTGTATAAGTAGTATTCTGTAACATGAAGGTTAAGAATTGAGGATTGCAGGTTTATTCTCACTTGAATATGTTCACAAAGAGCTATCCTAGAAGGGATAATTGGCGTACCGAAAGATAGCAGTTGCAGAAGGGCGCAGGTGAATTCAGGGTATGACTTTCTGTTTCTGCTTTGTTGGGGCGATTTAAGCCTTCCGTCTCCTCAGTGTATCCATGCATGTTTGCGTGGACTGGGCCGTCCGATAACGCATGATTCCAGGCCCTTTTGGTGATTCCAGGCCCTCCTGTCCTTTCCGGGAAGGCTTGGCCGGCCATCCGCATCATCCCACACGTCAGAGTGTGGCAAGCGAGTCAAGAGTCTTAACGGTACCTATATGCCGAAATCAGTATACATATAAATTAGCCTTGATTCTCTTCATCTGATGGAGCTCACAATACGCCACCGTCGGGTAGAACCGCTAGGGAGAGACAACCAGAATTTCAGGGTCATAACAAGCTGCCTAAATAACAAAAATGGTCGGATTCATTGAAGAAATTAGTCATAAATCCCGCAAATTCAGAATCGTCGCCCGAGTGCTAAGGTCTCGGGCTATCGTGGAATAAACAAGCCTAGGCTATGAAAAATAACTAGATTCGGGGCACTGGGTGTCCGATTGCTTGATGGAAGGACTCAGAAGGTTACAGATCTAGTCGAGCGCAGGATCGTCCAACACATATGCCTTCAGGAAACACGGTGGAAGAAGCAAAGGTAAGAGAAATCGGTTACACTACAACGAAGACGATTCGAACAGTTCCGGCCTAAGGAGATCTCTCGAAAACACTGTCTCCCGCGAAGTGTTCTCAAATCATGGCTGTGAAGGTACTAAAAGAGGGGTACTGAACTATGATATTCGTGTACGCAGCCGTAGAGCCGTCGCTCAGAGTACGAAACGATGAGTTCTATGAGCCCTGACAGTGCCGTCAGATCACTCCAGGAAAAGGAAAATTTTCCTCCTGACGGTTGATCTGAGTGGCTGCGTTGGCAGTGGAAGGAAAGTTTAGGTAGAGTTCACGGAGGCAGAGCAATAGGAGCAAGAAATGAAGAGGAAGAAAGGAGCCTAGCTTTCGCGATAGCTTAGCAGTCTGTTTTAACATTTTCTTTAAATGTAGTACCGTTGCCCACTACAGTGAAGGAAGAGGATGTCTGTCATATACCTGTAAGAATATCGACTCTTGACACTGTGAAGGACATCAAATTTTATCGGGCGATGGGCTAGCTCTGCAGCACAGCCCCCTCCTGGCAGATATACCCATCGAGCTCCCCAAAAGAGCCAGGGGTGAGAACTAAGCGTAGAATGCGATGGTGGAAGAAGAATACCTTAAACTGATCACCCTGATCCTCAAAGATCGGCTCGTTGAACATAGAGGAGCACTGTGAAGATTATCCTACAGTGCGCAAACAAATGCTGAGGGAGACTGAAGGTAGATTAAAAGTGGACAAGGCAACTCGGTGTAAAACGATATAGTCCTAGGAGTCGTAAAGCTGAAAAAAGGTGCGTACAAGCGCTGACAAAAAAACGAGCTCTAAATATCTAGCTTCTGAAGTTGCGGAGGCATGCTAAGGCTGCAAGCGGGAGCAAAAAAAAAATACGGTACTGGAAGCCTTGTACGAGGAGCCCGATAGTAGAGGAGGAAAATTGGTTTAATGCAGCGAAAGCCCGGCACCGGGCTACTCAAGACACCAGGGCAGTGACATCTGAAGGAGCCAGCGATGGTGCCATTTTGGGAAGTCAGGCAAAGTCAAGTGCAGGTGGAAAGTGTTCCGACAAACTGTTGACGAACGCCCTCCCGTACAAAGAGCTCATGAATAGAAGCAACAGATGGTCCCATCGCAGATACACGGAGGATGAGGTGAATCGAGCAGTAGTGTGAATGGAGAAAGCCATGTTGGTCCTGATGGGATAAACATTGAGGCATGGAAGTCCATTGAAGAGAGCGGTGCTGGGTGGCTTACTTGGTTCTTGAACATGTATCAAGAACCCAAAAAGGAGAGCTCTAAAAGAGGGAGTTGATAAAGGAAGAAACTCAAATACAGGCGTTGCGAGCAGTAGGAAGATATGAGGACTTGTTTCAACTATCGCGGAATCTCACGAATCTTCATAACTAAGGATTCTCCCACACTACAGGATTTCTAGCCGGTTGGCCAGGAGAGTATGTGGCGCTAACGGCGGCGCATAGGGGAATAAATCGCAGATCAAAATCACCGGTACCTACTCAGAGACGCTGGGATACCCAGCGGACGGCATCCTCATTTCTTCTGAGTCGATATACCTTCTGTATCTGGTCGATATACCCATGCTCTCGTGAGTGAAGAAGCAAAAATTTTACATTCGTGTGGCTTGGAAGGCGATTCGGGGGCGATCGAAGCCTCTCCTCCACTTTGGGATAGCCAAGGTAGCTGCGCGGGTCAACTCAACCCCCAAAGCCTAACAAGATTCTCGACAAAGCAGGGCCTTATTTTTCTGAATCTGAGAGAGCCCCTAATACAGTAACACTCTGCTGCTGTATAAACACGGAGCCATACGATATTGGTAGCTATTGCCTAACCTAACAGCAGCCTTTGCCAGCAGTTTTTTCACACAAGTTACCCTCAACTAGGAAAACACTGGAAGAAAGGAAGAATCATGCGAGTAAGTAAGGTCTCGTAATTATCATTGCGACCGGTCATGTAAAAAAATGGCTTAAAGCTATGATGTAAGAAGTATCGAGAGAGAACGAGGTACTGTTATGCCAAAATAGCTACGCGGTGACAACAAGAGTGTGCTTCGAAGCGTTTATTGCTCCTTCTCGAACTTGGGTAATTAAACCTCAATTGACCTCAACTCGGATAATAGAACCTCAATCGACCTTTAAGGAATGAATGAAGGGAACAATCAGCAACAAAGGAAGAGCAATGCAAAAGGAAGTGAAGTGAAGAAGTCGCGAAGCCCCGCCCTATGTTCTTCCTAGCCGTTTTTATACGCGCGGAACTTTCTGTAATCGTTATCTCATCATGTCCCTAGGCTTTTCTCAGGGCACAACAAAATCGCATGAAAACATTTTTCGCATTTTAGCGTTCGCTTGTTAGATGGAATTCACCACGCAATGATAGTTAGAAACCGTTTTGAAATCGCGTTCCGCGATATATGCCATACGTTCATTGGTTTGAAGAGGGTCTTCGATATAGTCATTGTTCCTGCTTCAAACATAAGAATGCTCCATGAGCTCTTCAACAACTTCGCGATCAGGTGCTCACCATTCTTCAAGTGCTCTAACATCAGGGATGGGAAGCCGTGGAAGTTAGTTTCGACGTTCAGACTATCCTATGGATGAAGTCGTGCCACCAAATATTGAACAGAACGAGAGCTCGTCGAATTTTATAGACCCTTTCAAGACGCGCCTCGGACTGTACTGTACTCTACCTGTGAAAACAACAATGCTCTCAATTTACCGATGCCCTCGGTTATAGACGGGAGTCTGAAGCTCCGTACACGTCAAAGAATGAAAGTTACGCATTTCGTTGCTTGCCCCTAGGAATCGAAGTTCGAATAGGTCTGACATGCGATTTTGTATCGACCGTTTTGGACCAAAGCGACTAAGCACGGATCCTCCGATATGTCTAACAAACATCAAAATGGCAGCCAGCGTGAATGCCAGACGTTTTCACAAAGGCTCCGGACGGAAGAAATGAGTTGCTTTGTACCACTCGGGCGAGGAAGGTCAGATGGCTACACAGGCGACAGAGAGGAAGGGTATCTGGCACCCACTCAATTAAATCCATGATTAACAGACCGATGACGAGAGATGATCCAAGCTCAGCCGCTCAAATTCCTCATACAGCTTTCATTTCGCTCATCCCGGTATTCCGAAGATGGAAATTGTCAAGTGGAAGCCGGACATGAAGTGAGTTTGAAGTTCTGCTTTGATGACACGAATCATTCCATTTTATATTTGCTTCGTTACTATAGGGCACCTTGGTATTCAATTGTGAAAGTGGGGGCGATTAGCACGATACTGCCATCTATCATTAAGGCTGGGGTTCAAACTACAGCAGACTGGTACCTCAGCTCATCGTGAGGAAGACCTTAAATTCGGTGTAATGATAATTTAGTACATTTTGAAAATTCAGTGACTATTTCGAACATTTTGCTCATTCAGAAGGTAACAGTAATGAAAAAGTAAGCAAAAGGGAGGGAAGAGGGAAGGCAGGGATAGCGATAGCTCCGAAGGGATAACGCTGATCGCATCAACCTGCTCTACCTATTTTGAGCTTACGCTCCGAAGATAAACGCCAGAGTCGTTCCAATCGTCACTAACTTCGCCGCGCACTTAGAGACTTGCGTTTCGGGACGCATTTATGTACACACAACCTTCATACACAAGTGCTTCCATGTTTTGCGTAAGTTAAATTGCTTTTTCAAATAAAGTTTGAGCAAGCAGAGGAAGCGGCTCCACAAAAAGGAAGCAAACTGAAAAGACTTACTTAAGATCTGGATCTACTCCTTTTTCTCCAGTCCAAATAGGAACGGCAGCGGCGTTCTCACCAGCACGGTAGAATACTTCACCCGGATTTGCAAAAAGCAAAATATTATCTAGAAAACAAAAGCTTCAGCCTTCTTTGTTCTCCACCAACCAGTGGGAATGACTTTACGAAACTCTGTTTGAAGAGTTTTCAAGCTACCTCATATTTAACATTCTGTAAGTTAAGGTCTTGAGCAAATCTGTTTTCCGCTCTTTCGCATTAGGATCCCATAAATGGAATCTTATCTTTCGGGTTGCCTCCATTTTACTACTGTTATTGTTTCTTCACATAACTATTTAAACAAGAACTGGATAGCCCATCCAGTTATCGCTTGAATTTTTATTTGAATTTATATACTTCTTGTCCATTACCGTGATCAATACAACTGGTCCATCTGCTTGGCAGATGACCTTGCGCAGCACGCAGTTCTCATCCGGTGACCTCGATCTTGAAGTTTGAAGCTCCTACACAACCATTTAAATGGCAAACATCCGGCGATATCAAAGAGTCTGGTCAACATAGGCTATGACAGCCTCCTACACGTAGAGTCCTACTTTTCGAGCGAGTCTCTTCGCGCGAACAGAGTTCGATATTACGCCTCGCCAAATGCGCGAAAAATCGGTAGTCCGCTCGACAGATGAGGAGTAGAACAATAGCAGCTCCAAAAAATGATTCTTCTCAAAGAACTTCTTTGAAAAGAGATTTCGACGAGATTAGTTTTTGCAGAGATGATGATCTGATGTCACGACTTCCCTCACTCGGACGTCGCTACGATCCGGAAACGGATCTTGGCTGCGTACAAGTCTACGCCTTTGGCAAACCGAAGCCGAAAGAGGCGCACAACGCCAACACTGATTCAAATGTGCTAACATGTGACAGATTCAAAAAATGCTGGGAACAGGTACGGCTACTCTCCTCATCCCAATCTCCTCATCCCACTCTTTTCAACTGCCGTCACTACGCCGATCAGGGAGAGGACGCTGCTGCGCTCTGAGTGCTATGGATTGTGCGTACTTGCATTTCTTTTTACCTATGGTCCCTTCAGTATATTTACCACAACTTTGAGCCATCTAAGTGCAGGATAATTAATTATTCAGACGAGAAATACACGCCACGCCAGAACAAAGCGCAAAGAATCAACAGAGTCGCCCTCTAGTTTTAAGCTGATTCATATAAACAATAAACACCAGCGCTCCAAGCATGATTAGTCCATCAGAAACCAATAAAACGACATGTAAAATTACAGAAAGGAAGTCACGGCGGATGAGTTGTACTTTCTATTCTTCTGCGAGGAGGTGATTTCAGTCTCTTGTTAGCAGATCTCAATTACCTTAAGAGGAATTCAACTACGCAGACCATGAAGGAGAACAATACCTTTATGTCCATGGCCTTCAGGCCAACGAATGATTTGCTAGTGATATGTAATCAACAAGAAGAAGTAGAAGTGATTTCAAATGGTTGACGTAGAGATAATTCGAAAATTAAAAACTCACAACATAAGTAAACATCATAATTACTTGGATGTGCTCGTAATGTCCGATATTGATGAAAAAATACCGAGCTGTGCAACAAAACTAATGATTTTACCCTTTGGTGTCCACAGATTTTTTATTACTTTTTATTTACCGCATATATTCGAGAAGAAGTCATTTTCAGTATCTCAGTGAAGAATGGTTTGGCAAAAGGATGTATCATTACCACTATCCTCAATATACAGGGTGCGCCATAAGTATGGGAACAACTTTTCGGACGTCCATAATTTCCTTGTTTGAAGGATTTCCCCAAATCTGCACCTTCCATTATGTTTATGATACACCTTAGCCCACATATCTACTTTGTTGCTCTCAATTTGTCGAATGTCGAAAAACAATGGGGCCTCGCAGACATCCACCAACCGTTTCTTCTTTGCACGCATTTGGTGAGTCCTTTTCCGAGATCGCTCCTTATTTCAACGTTTCCTACGTGACATTCTACTGAATCGCGATGCACAGACAAGACAACAACAAGCCACAAAACGTTCGTCTTGTCTCGCATACGACCCCTTTTCCAAATAGAGCTGCTTGGAAAGCATTACGCTACGGAACCTGCAGAAACATGAGAAAAATGAGTTTTGATTTGATTGTGTGTTCTACTTCGATGAAAAGAGTCTACCGCGAGAAGCTTTTTGACGTGAAGAAGTTGCAGGGAAGAAACAAAAGCCGAGCGCTACTTGCGCGCAGCACGCGCTTTGCCACACTTGCTTTTTACTAGAGGGTGTCCAGCGTGGGAGAAATGTTGGGACCCCAGAGTGTACGTATATTTCGCATTGCGTGTGCTGAAGACGCTGAGGAGAGTCAGATCGCATCTCGTAGCCGTTTTCCCTCTTTTATGATGGTTTGTGCTAGAATCTCTACCATCTCCACCATATCGCGAATATTAGGCAAAAAAAAAAACACAAAATTTAATCCGAACCTCTCGAGAAGGGTTTTCTGAAAGGATACAGCCAAGGGCCGAAGAATTTTTCAGGGACTCGATTTGAAATCTATGGCGCACTTGCCCACGAATGGGAAAAGATCAAGACTGTGCTAAGGAAATGTTAATCCTTCTACGGATTTCCAGGACCACAATGTTACGGGTCGCTGGATATAGTCCATCCTGGAAAGGAAGGCCCGCGCTTCAAAACACACCAGTGCTGCTGCTCTTGAGAAATTACTGAAAAAATCCCGGGCTGGAGTTTCTCAAGGAACTCTGCGTGCCACCGTCGATGAGTAGCCGAAGCGTCTTCGAGCTATAATTAGTGAAAGAGACGGTTATATAAGGTCAGTTTGTGATCGTTGCGTAGATGCGATGCATAGAAAATAACTCATATGGATTCACCATGTATCATAAGATCTGCGGCTTCTGCAGCCCAACCCTTTTGTTACCATATTTATAGAGCTGTGTATAGAGCGCGTTTGTCTGTCCGTCTGTCTGTCTATGCGTTGGTTTGTCTGTCTGTCTGTCTACCGCGAAATCCGATATTACCAAACAAGACCAAAAAAGCTCAGTGAGCTCAGCGGAACATGCACAGAAGTGTGCATTGTCATAGGCGAAACTACTTCATTAGGTTTCTTAACAGCCCATGCGCCGAGAAAAATGAGTTAATGGGTGCACAAGTGAAGCGAGGAAGACTCATCAACGCTGGGCGGAGTGGGCGGTGCTTATCATAGCAATAACTCCGTTCAACGGAACCGTGAAAGCCAGAAAAAATAAAAGTACGGGCAAGACTTGACGCGTGTTGGGCTTACGTAAACGTATCGAAGCTCCGCCTACGACAAGCGGAGCACGCATTTGAATCTTAGATTATTTCTGACAGGGTAACAGCTCTATTCAAAGACATTCTAGTACAAGGAAAAAAAGCGGTTAGACGCTATAGGAGAAATGAGGTCAAAACCTCAGTGGGCGCACCAAAGTGGGCGGAACCAAGATCAAAAATTTGCAACTCTTCCTAGAAACGTTCCAGAACGCGGAAAAGTGGTCAGTGGATATGAAAGGTATTTGGTCAAGCCAGTGAATTGGGCGGGCCAAGATCAAAAATTCACAAATCTGTGCAGAGATTTTTCTGCATTTTTTTTGAGATTTTTTTTTATTTGAAATTCAAAACGGTTCTATATATGAAGTCATCTTCATTAGTCATTACCTATGAAATTGTAATCACCACTTAATATCCTTACTTTATATAAAGCGCTCGCGTCTGTCTGTCCGTCCGTCTGTCCGTCTGTCTGTCTGTCTGTCTGTTTGTACGGAAATTCATAACTTCTGTCTCCGTGGACCTAGGACGCTCAAATTTGGTGGGAGCACAGGCGGCACGATGGGAACACAAATGGTGGGTAACATGACCGGACCACGCCCACAGGGGGCGGGGTTTGTGCAACCAAAATGTTTCAGCGGAAAATCATAACTCCTGTCCCCGTGGACCTAGGACGTTCAAATCAGGTAGGAGCTCACTCGGCAGGATGGGAACACATATCGTGGGTGGCAGGAGCGAACTCCGCCCATAGGGGGCGGGGTTTGTGCGATCAAAATGTTCCAGTGGAAAATAATGAATCCTGTTTCAGTGGACCAAGAAAATTCGAATTCGGCAGGAGTACCCGAGGCAGGGTTGGAACATTAGTGGTGGGTGGCAGGGTCGGGCCACAGAGGGCGAGGTTGGCGCCAAAATTGCCAATTTGGCCTAGGGCGTTCAAACTTGGCAGGAGTATAGGCGGCAGGATGGGAACACTTATGGTGGGTAGTAGGACCGGACTCCTCCCTTTGGGGGGCGGAGTTTGTGTGAAATGTCTGAGCGAAAATCCAAAACTCCCGATCCCGTAGACTTGGAGAGCAAAATCAACAGGAGTAGAGGGGGCAATGGGAACACTGACGATAGAGGAGGCCATAGAGCACAAGATCCAATCACCAGTTGAATCCTAGCGCCTTTGTTGTTTACAATTTAGTCTTGATTCTTTGATATGTTTCATTCGACAAGACGGGTAAAAGCAATGATAGGGACCGATTACGAAATTTGGTTCTTTTCTTGCTTACGACCGCTACCCAGCGAAGTTTGCGATTCAGTGAAGGATCACGGCTTCTCTCTGCTTTGATATCATTCATGGCAAAACTTATCCGACCGCTAGCAATCTTGGATTCTCACTTAATGATGTATAGAGGAAAGGAGCTGCGTTCATTAAGACATTTGATAATGGTATTATTATGACTCGACAACATTTGTGAGTACCATTCAAGGTATTGAGTGCCTACCACGTAAATCCTCAATGGGTCATTATTTTTAACATCAACAGCGACAGATCAAGACAGACAGATTTTAATCAAAGGCATAGGCATCGGCACATTTTGAATATCGTTTGCATGCCCTGTTGTTCCTCTATCGAGCTTCATGTTCCGAAAAGCATCATTCAGTGTTTTCAGCAAAGAAGTGTGCTGTTTGCCGTTCATCACCACTCGCTCATAAAAGGGAGGGGGTCCCGGCATAGGTCGGGCGTCCGACTGTCTCTATATATAGACCGGTAATTTTGTGTGTCTGTTTCTATGCCCGTTTGTGCGTCCTTCCTCACGTAGGCACAACGAAGAGTGCGAATGTCAAGTGAGCGTTGTGGGGAAACAGTCATCAAATGGGAAGTGAACCGATACTGTTCATATTGGTCCTCTAACAAGTCGTAGGTAAGCGGTAGTGGGCATGTGGTGCGCGCATTAGCGAGCGTAGCCCAACTGGTAATATATCTGTATAAAGGAATCGTTTCTATCTGTCCCGAGATCGGTATCACCTGAGGCGGTCGGGACAACTTTGGATCAGGTGGGACTTCGCGCAAGATCACCAGGGCGCATACGAGTTCAAAGGAACCTCGGAATGGGCAGCACATTGGAAAAAAACCTAATTTGATTAATCCAATACTGCCTCGAAGGGCCTACACACCGAGAAAATTGGGTAAAATTTTTAAAAAAAATCGAAAGAATGAGACACATCCCGAGAGAGAAGCGTTCTCGAGTTCAGTTCTTGAACTCTAACTCTAATCCAGCACAGCCTATTACTAGAGGGTGGAAGCCAAAGAAATCATCTTTGTTCAAGTTTTTCGTTGTGACGCATGCTTAGTGTGCGAAGCTCAACTAATAAATGGAAGAATGAACTGGGCTGTCCGGAAAGGAAAGTTTGTGTCATATTTGAAAGAAAATTTCTATAAAGTCAAATCCATCCATTAAACAACATATCGTCCATTCTATTCAGTGAAGGTTCGCCTCTTCCCTATCATTCATTCGTTTCATTATCCTACTCTCGTAGAGGGTTCTAGGCTTAGAATCGACAAGCCATCTCAGGGACTTTCTGCAGCCCTCTGGTAGTTCGAACAAATAACCTTCCAAAAAAATTTGCAGATAACTAAAGAAGTGGTAGTCTGGTGGTGCTATGTCTAGACTACATAGGGGGTGTGGTAAGACATCCCACCCAGGCTCCAGCAATTTTTGATGGGTGATCAAATATACGTATGGTCTGGAGTTATCCTGTTTAAACACAACGACCTCACGATTCCGGTCTATCGCTGCCTATAAATTATTTAGCTGAGCACAGTTCCTTTCCAATGTTGTCGGTCGACTATGCGCCAACAGCTCACAGTAAATGATTCCCCTCCAATTCCACCAGCAAAACAGCATAATCTTCCTCATCTGGATTTTAACTTTTGGAGCTGTTTGTGACGGCTCGTTGGGGAGGCTCCAAATCTTTCTCGCGACTTGAGTCGCACTCTTATCCTTGTCACGCGATGATCCTCAAATTTCACACGATTCCTATGCAGACAGACTTCGAGGAATGTTAATAGAACTTGATCCGGGATATAGATGAGGGCATACCCTTCCAAACAGTTGATGAACCCGGGGTAGCGAAAACGGCGGGGACTTTCCGGAAAGCCTAATATAAAGATAAGTTTATGATTTATTATACTTCCTCTAGGGATAACTATATTATAAATTCGTATACAGGGTCATTGAGCAACTTGTTTGCTATCAAAAAGTATGTAGCTCAGATAATGAGTACTTAGTTAGTCAGTTCGTAGTTTTATACATATTCATAGATTATCGACAATATCTATCACTTAAAGACGCATCCTTACATACTTGGAGAATTATGTGAGGGTCGCCTTTGTCTGTGTCCGCGTAGTCTGTGAGTGTTCATTTACATGAACCTTCTGAATTTACTTACGTACCTTAGTGTTATACTATAGCGAATGATATGCAATTGCATAGTTATCAAACTGTAGAATGGCTTTCCCAAAAAGTTATCGCGGCTCGAAATTCGCTTGACGATCTGTTGACTGAAAATGCGAACTCGTCGTTTCCACGACATGTGTATACGTTATCTATTGTTAGTGCTCTCCCCTAACAGGCGGAGCATGCGAGATTTTCGCAACGCGTACTGTGGCGAAATAACAGCAGATACCAAAAGATCAAGTCAAAACAAGTTATATTATTCTATAACCAGGCGGCTACGCACGCTATCGCGTGCGCTGGGAGCTCTAGCCATCAGAGACGGAGCCACATGAGCTTCTAATTTTCACCATAGTCCTTTACCATCTAAGCCTCTTTCCTGACACTTCTATAGCGAGCATCATTTTTTTGTCTCATGAGAGTAGCATGGAACTTTTTCGCCAGATCACGAAAATGCGGAGTGATCGGCAAGCAGTTCAAGAGGGGTGTTTGATGTGCAACAGAAAAGTTTGTCCAGCTCGGCTGGAGTATTGGCATGGTGTACATAACCCTTGAATTTGGAACATGTAATTTATCAAAGCAACACTTCTGTATACACAACATTTTTCAGCAAGGGTGACGGGGATGAATCAAGATATAACTTCAACCTTTTCTAATTTTAACTAACAAATATTTTGGTTTGAGCTGTTTGTGGCCATGAAGAGTACTCCTATGAAGTGGGGCTGTGTGTGGCCATGAACACTAACTTTGAAAGGAAAGCGTCTTTGGGTAGTTGTAGGAATTTTCACGTTTTTACAGGGTATGCACCTATGTGGTCGGGGTTACTGCGGAATTTATTTTATGAGTGAAGTTAATGTAGTGCATTCGCACTTGTGTAGAAGAGACTACTGTGTGTGGAACCATAGATACTAACTTTTAGAAAATTTTTAGCCTAATTTTCGAAAAAGGTAAATGGTATCCCCTAGTTGTACACCTATGTGATTAGGGTTAGTGTGAAGGACAGATGCATAAATTTTTGAGCTCAGCCCTGCCCCCCTCTTTGCAAACCCTTCAGACTTCGAACCACATTACTTTTACTACCTCCACACACCTTTCCCCGGCCCTCAAAAACGCATCTGAAGAGACTTAATAATTTTGATCTAGGCCTCGGCCACTTTAGTGCCAACCCTGCCCACTTCTGGGATTTGACCACATTTGTCTCAATACCTCTAACCCACTTTTCTCCGCATTCTAGAATGTTCCCGAACGAAGCTATACTCATTTTTTGAAGGGAGCTTTCGCCTCAACGCATGCCCCACCCATCGTGACGGGGCTTCGCTCTTACGCATGCCCAGCACGCATAAGACTATGCCCACTCTTTTTATTTTTTTTCCTGGCCTCAACGCCCTCGTTGAATCGGGTTATAAATCTCTGTGGAAAGAATCGCCCCCTGCGAAAACGCTCCGTCCACCGCCGGCAGGTTTACTTTACTTCAATTGTTGACTCATCCCTCTTCACTCACTTTCACACATTTTTTCCCGGCGTCTGGACTGTTGTGAGACCGAATGAGAAGAATTTGCCCGTGACCCCGCCCGCGGAGCTCCGCTAGGCACATATGTGCCCTGTTGCACTTACCCTATGCTCAATCAGTTCCAAACTTGACCCGGCTTCTCCAGTTGTTTCTTCAGGTTGTATCAAATTTCCGTACAGACAAACAAGCAAACAAATAAACAAACAAATAAACAAATAAACAGACGGACAGACAGAGTGCTTTATGTGTAGTAAGGATTTATCAGAGTGTCTTCTCAAGTCTATCAATCACGCACGTAGCCTTAATCGAAACAGGTTTCTTCGAGTTATACCAACATTGATTAAACAACCGAAAAGCCTGGTGTGGGAAACGATTCCTTCACAATTTCATATCTTACACATGCTGCCTCTCTCCAGCCATCTGATATGAATCAACTGACTGAAGACCGAATATAGTACATGATGGTAGATCAAGATTTTGACCTTAGAGACTATACACATATTGTTATCCCTTTAAAGACAATGACACCCACCGGTGGATGCCACTACGGTTGCCGCATGGGACATTGGCACACAATTCTGAGTGCCAATGTCCCATACTTTCTTACCAATTGCTAAATTCAGTGAGTCAGTGAAAGAATTTTCTCCTGGGACACCCGTGGCTGCCCGTCGCACGCGAAAAGAGGGGAGCGCGGTTCCATGGGCGCGTCACTTTGGAATCCGAATTGTCGTCGAACTAATAATTAGTCTTCATACATCGAATCGTAAAACAGTCATGTCGTCTTCATATATTATCACCTTAACTTGTCGGAAAGGTACGCTCTGAAGGAAAGCAGAGTCAATTCCCATTGCCTGCCTGATGAGAGAGAAAACTACGGAGTTGCTTGTTGTGGAGTGGACAAGAATTTCAACAGAAACTATCTCCACGAAAATTCTGAGGTCTCGTAACTTCTTGAGGAAATCATTGACATTTCTAATTTTTATGTTGTCCACAGCATAAGAAACTATCTCAATACTCCGTAATCTCTATTCAAACCATCATGGGCATTTGGGACGCCTTCCTGATCAGGCATGATTTTATAATGGTTTCCTTCATCAGCCAGCCTGACGACCTGAGCCCGATGCCGAGCCAGCGTTTTTTGCAGCTTTCTAAGAACCAATCTGTCTCGGAGCAGAAACTTTTTCTGTAGAACAACTTTTGCATTCTGAGAAGGTGTCAACAATCGTTGATCACCCCTCCCAATTTTCCTATTTTCCTGCGTAGTTACGTTGTGGTTTAGGCTGCTTTTGAGTTACAATTTAATAGCCACGTAGTCTAAGTTCAAGCTATTACACACCTGGAATGCACTCCAACACTTCCTCAGCGCTAAGTCCCATCTCTGATGCTGCGGAGATTATAAGTTGGTCGGTAAAACCTTTAACCTTCGATCGAATAACACGGTGTTGCTCATCTGGTAAATTTGAAACATATTTCGGCAGTGTATTGAAATACAATGTCACAAATCTTGCCTTTAGAGGGGTCGTTTAGATCCCATTTGTGCTCACGAAATCGACAAACCAAAAAGTTGGCAAGCTGGCAAGTGAAGAGGCTCGCCTGAATACAGTCTACAGTAGCCACGATCCTTAAAGACATAGATAATTTCGGGGTACCCGCTTTTTGACAGGAAATGATAGATACGCCCTACAGTAGTACAATAAAACAGAAATCGCGAAAAATGACGAATAAAGGAAAGGTCAAAA
>UZAF01017041.1:24669-53596 GCA_900617895.1 Haemonchus placei | reverse complement strand
CCCCAACCTCCTTTTTAGAGCTCCTTGATGCCTCAAAACTGACAATAACTGGCATGCGCCTGTCTCACCGTGAAAACCACTACGTTTCCCATTGGATTGAGGTCAGGGCTCATATATGACGCATGGCTACATTCCGGTGCTGCGCTGACATGTACCAGGCGTTATTCCGCATAAAAACAAAGTTTTGTTTTCTTCGATTCTGTTTCCGAAAAGGGCTACGACTTGACCTTGGCTAGGGCTCCTAGAGGAAAGTCTGCATCGGTGGTAGAGCCTAGCAAAGTCGCAGCTGTGGGATTCCTGGTGCCCACCGCATCTGAGGGTTGTTGGGCGTGCGCCTGTGAATGCTCGTGGCTTTGCCTGTATCCTGCTGCGGGAACTGGTAGGGCCTTCCAACCCTCCAACCGAGCCGACGGTTGATATCGGAGAAGGAAGGGACAAATGTCCGAGAAGAATGACCAACTGGCGGACGTCTGGATGGAATGACTACGATGAGAGCCGGATGACTTGCCAAGAAGATGGACGAGGATGACGATGGAATACGAGATGTACCGAAGTAGACACAACACGAATATATTATACTCTTCATATGCTTCAAATAGTTCAAGTGGATAAACAGATGAGTAATTTTCAATGCAAATGGTAATAACATGGGTGGAGCATAAACTAAAGGTGTGCATGTGGTAGCTATGTTAGAGTGCATAAACTGAATGGTGCAATAGCAAGGAAAACAGTAATGTGGAAAAGGTATGACGCAATAGCAAACTACTATAGAGTAATCTATGAGGCACTGGTAGAGTTATCTAGAACTAAGGAAATGAAACTAAAGAATAGGATAGTACTAATCAATATTGTACAAGTACTGAGATCTAGTGCGAACTGCGGTAAGATCTAAGGATGTAAGAGTACCTGAGGTGGTCCTGGCGTGTGTCATAGTTGGATGTTTAGAGTGATAATATCGGTAGGTTCCCGGTGCTCCTCGCGTGGCTCCATGTAGCTGAGACGGTTGAGTGCGCAGCCGATCAATGGGTTGACATGAGATGAACTGGCGTGCTTTTGGCGCCAAAGGGCTTGCACTCTGCCTTCTAGAGGCTTCTGGCAGATTTGAATATGAGACGCACGCGGTATCCTTACACCGTACGATTGGAACAGCTTTGCTCGAGGCGTGAGGAGAGTCACGACAACTGCACTGAAGTCAGCAAAAGCCCTCTTCACTGGCATAGGAGAAGAAAATTCTGGAAATCCATGGATAACAACAGACCGAGTTCGCTCAAGTTGGCGTTCTAAAGCAACAGAGTCATTCACTTGGGAAAAAAGAGGGGAAGATGGAGAGGGTGTTTCTTCAGATTCAAAAGATTTTTGAGCTCACAATTCTCAGCTTTAAGTCTCTCATTTTCATCAGATAATCGACCGCACCATTGATTGATCGTGATCATTTGATCTCTGGTATCTTTACGAACCTCCAAAATAATTCTGCTGTGTGGCGGCAAACTGTCGTTTGAGTTGATGAGATTCATGAGCTTGTCCTCCTTTTCCTGTGAGTAAACTTCGACATGCCGTCTCATGAATGCTGGAAGAGACGAAGATCTTGATGGAGTATCCATCACAAATCGATCAGGCTGATCAATACGGAAACCTCGGGAATTTAATTTTTGATCAGTTAGAATCGACCGAATAGGGTAGGTGGAACTGATGAACCGAAAATTGAAACACGGAAATAGTAACAATACACCTGTGCAGGTGCCTTGAGTTCATTTGGTATGACCCCCGCCACGAGGAATCTCTATTGGACAGTAGTAGCAGCAAATGAGCTTGGACGAAGTTTAGACTAGGGTTGCAACTGGAGCACAGAGAGTCGGCCTGATAAAGTTACACAGATAATTGAATATTCGTGAGGCAGTACTAAATCACAGCCAGAAATCCTAAGAAAGTACAAGAGCCCACTGCCGAGTAGCAGAAATAAACAATATCAGAACGATGGCCGACACGTCCGCTCAGGACGAATGCAAACGGTCGAATGCACACGAATGCACATATCGAAGAATTCACTTATCTCTGCTTTCGGCTTTTGTGAAAATTTACCAGCTGCGGTAGCCAAAGTTGTTGGTTCCTATTAAGACCAACTCCATAAAAAAGAAGAACGGCTAATCTCAGACATAGAAAAGTAGACCAACGAAGTGCGCCGCTTCTTAGGATAGTAGTGTATGCGTGGGTTTTTCAGAGCCGCGCTTTTGATTGGTGTTACCGCGTTGGGTCCCATATTGCTGTCCGAGAATCAAGGATCAATCAGATGGTGTTTCTGATGTCAAAGGAGTACACTGGCAACAGCATCCTGATCTTGTGCTTGCTCCCCATTGAAATCAACTATCAGTTGACTGCAATTCATGTTCTGCACATCATCATCGTTATCCATATACTAGATTTCAGAATTCAGGTGAAAAAATAGTGGAATAGCTACCAAGGTAAAGAATAATACCAGTCAAAAAACCAGAGTCCGAAACGGACAAAAAAGTAGTCATGCTGGACTATGCACCCCACTTTGAGCGCAGTCGCGGGTGGAAGAAAAAGGGAACAGTCTCTCTCGGTGGCTTCTCCCTCTAGAGCTATTGCCGTCAATGTGGTAAATGTCATTATTAGGTCATGAGGATAAAGGCACTAAGAAAGTGAAGCTTCATAGGAAATTTGGCTTTCTATAGAGGAATTTTGAGCATCACTTGTCTCAAAAGGCTCATTTCCGTGCAGAATGGATAAATTCAATATGTTTCTAGTTGAAATTCCGGTGAGACAGAATGACAAACAGGTTTTCTTTTGCTTGTTCAGAATGTCAGCTCATCTGTGTTATTAAAAACCTCCACAAAAGCGATAAATCTCTCTTATAGGAACTACTTGTCTTCAAGTGGTCGTTGAACATCCTCCGACCAAAAATTTATCAGAATCACTTATTCACCTCGAGAATGAAACTATCAAAACCAGTGGTCTTAAAATTTTCGGACCTAATTTTCTATAGAAGCTCCTTTTTCTTACTATTTTCTATAGAAGCTCCTTTCTCTTACTATAATTATTTTCATCAGTTGGTGAGCTTTAATCTGGTCATAATGACTTCGAAGTCTAGCCAAGTAGGGCCATGTCTACCATCATGGAACTTGAATAGAGACCCATATGATTCGATAGAGTTCTAAATGCTGTTCACGAATATGGAAAGTAAAGCTGCAAAACCTTCAAAAAAGTTACGTGGCTCCGATTTTGTGTGAGGGTACTGTCAATTGGAATGTTCAAAATCGACTCCTGCAACTTCATTGCTCATGCACTGTTGACTAACTGCAATAACGATGATTAGAGTAGTTCGAGTACGAAAAGTTATGGAGTTCAGATGAGGCATTTTCAAACCACATCCTCTTCGACGTGGATACGGTTGCAATGTAATGTTTGCATATTAAGATTTGTATTTGAGTAACCGCACTTGCCCAGCCTCAAACTTACATCTCATTCCTACAGCGTTTTCTACCTATATCGTCTAAAACTTCCTTACGTTATATATTTTNTTTTCTTTTCGAAAAAGCTGTTGCGCAATCCTCGATTTTGCTTGCAGTTCTGTTGGCCAGAGTTCTGATTGCCTGTGATACTTTTTCTCGGGCACCCTATTCTTCCAGCAGCTCTTTGGCTTTGACAGTAGGACCGCTTGTAGTGGCAGGCTCAAGTAATCTGTCTGGGTGACGGCGCCGGTAGTCACCAATCCGTAACGAACACTGTATGCAAGAACCAATCATGGTGATTTCCTTACTGGACGACTCGAAATGGGCGAGGCGACCGGAGGATAAGGCTACATTGCGAGAGCTAGCCTGATTTTAAAAGATTACTAGGGGCCCAATCTCATCAGATCTTACTGTTTCATGCTGGTCTTGCGTACACGGGGAACAGAGCGGCTTAGGGTGTGGTCCAGTATTATCGAAATTGCTGCGTCGCGGCGAGAGAGACGCAGCGCGAGGGGAACATGCAGAATGCAGCAGCATTTTAGAAACAAAGAAACAAAAGAACTAACAGAATCGTGCCAAAAGTAACAATCGCATAGCGATTGAGCTGTATGAAGAAGGTTAGAACTGTTAAAAAGAGGCAACTGGTCCGCGACAGCCACATGCGGCGGATCGATTGCACAACACCGTTCCTACTGCCCGTCTCCCCGCAGCCGATCGTTTCTCCGTGCTTCGCAAGACCTCGCTACCTTGATTGAGTGGGATGAAATCTCGGGACCGAAGCGTGCTCGAAAACTATAACCTCTATCTTCGCACGAGGTTCAATTGCGCGATATTCAAATTTCGTAATAGTGCTAGTTGCTCCCAAAGGCCGCTTTCAGACCTCGACGTCCGTCCGCCCGTCCGACGCGTGCGTGCTGCAACGGCGGCGCCTGACCTTTATTGACAACAATAGATTACGTGACAGCGCTGTCAACACTACTCTAGCGATCGGACGGTCGTCGAGGTCTGAAAGCAGCCAAACGATTTCTCAAAAGATACGGATCTGTTCCGTCAGGATGTCCCATCCTTGTGATCCCTTCGCCTCTTTCTCTCGACCTTTTCCTTCCCTCTGACGAGCAAGCTGATCGATCTTATTTGCATTTGCAGACAGAATCATTGCTCATTCGGTCTTCTAGCCTCGAAAATCGACTTCGTACAACTTCTTTGTCGACGACTGGGGCGAGTCTCTCGCAAATACCTCTTTTCCTCTCTATTACCTTTCTTCATGCATTTTATTTCTTGTTCTATGTTTCCTGTAACACGTATCCGCAATCCCATCATATCCATCATCACTCACCGAAGTGATAAGGATGCGCTGTTGGCGGGTAGTGCTTAACCGACTCCTTGGCTCTTGTTTAATACATATGGCCACCTATTGTCACTTAGGCCCTCTCAGTTGCTAACAATCCCTGTAATAATTATCTACGAATTGTGTACATCCCACAACGGTAGCCAAAGTGCCCACATTCCACTGTTAACACGAATAGGTGACGGATTCTGTGACCCTTGCTTCCTAAGGCTATCAAGTATCAATCGTTAACACTCCCCATCATCCACCGTCAATGTTCCTATCCTTTCCCCTAAATCCCAGATTTCAAATTTGACTCTAGGTGGAGGCGTGTGAATTCCCGGTAAACGTCCCCCTTTCCCCTACCATTCTCACACACACTTACCGCATTATGTATAGTCTTAAAGTCTTCTGGCTTTAACTCATCCCATCCAAAGGATGCGCGCCGCATTGACTTCCATTCAGGACCGTAGTGGCGTAGTGAATGGTGCGGCTTACACAACGACGACATGATCTGCCCTGTAGAGGCCATTTATGCAAGTAGCCCCGTAGCTCGTATTTTTTTATCAGCATTTATTCTAGCTTGGAGCGGTTGGTGGTCCTTTACAGGTATATCTTGACGGGTATTTTGTTTTACAATTTCTATCCCCATTATTGTAATTTAAATTTACCCATTGAACTTCCTCTGAAGGTTGAAATAGCCCTAAAGCGAATAGTTTCCTAATACTACTGTAGTCTTTACAGGCTACGATGAGGGCGAAGTTTTCGTAGTCCTGTTGCTACAGCACACACACATACAGACATTTAGCTGAGCAACCTCTACATCTTTGCTGCCTCTAGTCCGTCACACCATTCGTGTTGATCGTGGAATCTGAGCACTTTGGCTAATGTTGTAGGGTATAAGGAAATCGTAGATGGTTGTAACTCAAATGAGTGGATTCACTTCGTACAGCCACTGATGAGATGTCCCTACAATCTGGTTCGTTTGTGTAAATTGGGTAACTACCACACCTTTAAAGGCACATTTCACGATAAAAATGGTTACTGAGTTCTTCCCTCAGGAGTACTCAGTGGCCCCCATGGATGGTAGAAGGGTCCCCCTCGCTCTCAAAATCTCGACGGTCAGGGCATAGTGGAAGCCCTGTTGCTGTCTTGATTCGCTTTTCCGCCCCTCGATCGATGTTATAGCTCGTTCAAACGCCCCACTTTTCTTCATTTTTATGGTCTCATTCTCGTCCAGCCCCCTTTTAACGGTTTTTCGAAGCCTTTTTCCACTTTTAAAACACCGATTTACGCAGTTTCTTCACCTTCCTCGCACTATTTTCGGTCTTGTCTTCCATTTTTCATCACAATCTGGATTACCCGAAATTATCGTGAACTGTGCCCATAAATTCGGGACCAGTAGTTAAGGAATCATAGCTAGAGATTTATACTCATGAAGAGAATAAGAAGGCGAATAGCGACTCATCGTAGTAGTATTGTAAACTACGCTAAAAAGTGCACTTCAGGCTTATGTGAACGGCTTGTGTTCGAAAGCCAGGAGACATAGTGAAGAGGAGAATCAAGTCATTAGGGACCGATTTTCGAATGATGAAGAGCAGGAGCAACAGGATGAAACTTAGTTGAAATGACTCATTACTTGCGAGTCTTCCGTGTTGCTCTAGTTTTAGTTGGGCAAATCATCGCAAACAGAATCGGAGCTCTTTATCTATCCGTGATGATCCATGATCCATGATGATTCATCTCTAAAGCAGGAATCTAGGTCCAAAATTATTTTTCTGTTGCCAACGTTGTAACAGTTGGAATGCATCTGACTACTGAAGTGATCATACTATTTGTACGAGTTTCTTTTCTACTAGTAAGCCACTGCTTGGTTTGGTGAGCGCCAGTCAATTTCAATAGCATATCCAGCTCCATGATATGGAACCTGCTTCAAAGAAAATGAGTTCATACAGCAAATGAACCATCCTTACTACATATAAAGCGCTCCCGTCTGTCTGTCTATTTGCACGCAAATTCGATACCACCCGATGAAGTACCTGCAGAAGTTTCAAGCCTAGGGATTAGCGGTCGTGGACATATATGCATCACATTTAAGGGATGCGCCCACGCATTCGACTTCCATTCGGAATTGTAGTGGCGTATTGAATGCGTATGTGGCCCATACAATGAGTTACGCTGGCCAGCCGATGAGCAAGTCAGTCCCCATTTATCCCCCCAGACCAGTCTGATACTAATGCACCGACCCACCAGGGATGGAAGGTTGGCCTAGCCGGTGTCGATTCGTGATTTGAACCCGTGATCATGCGTGTGTAAAGTGCACCACTTGCCACTACACCACTTTCACCCTCAAATGAACTGTATGGTCACTATATGTTAAACCTGCAAATTCAAGTAATATTAGCGTTAAGCCCGTTGTGAGCTTGGCACGGAGACCAAGGACAAATGGTTGAGTTCGATAAGCAAGTGCCCTGCGTAAATCCAATTTGTAGTGATATTTTTATTAACACCCTTTTGTTAAACACATTGCTATCTTATTCAACTCTTCTAGATACATTTTTTTGTTCTCTAGTAGTAACGGTAAATCATTTCGACGTTCCATGCGCTGGCTGCGATCGCCCAAGCGGGATCATCCTGTCGCCTTTTGGTTATCTCAGCAAGGAGCCGTCTGATTGTATGCGACTGCATATACTTTCCGTACAGGTAGTGACTGGCGACACCAAGCAGCAACTGGCTATCTTCATCACTTGTTGGCTCACCAGGCTGCTGTAAAAGCATAAATTCATCTGGTGGTTGAGTGATTACATTTTGAACGAAGCCTACTCACCACTAATGTTATCTGGAACCAGAATTCACCACATTTATCTCCACTGCAAGTGAAAAACAGGAATAATGGACGCTCATCCAACTCTTTTCGAGGAGCAGACAATGTACAATTTGCAATGCGCCAACCTTTTTGCGGTACTACGTACACCGAAACTTGATTACTACCTGTAAAAATAGCTTATTGTTACAATGTGTACTAAACACTAACTTCTTCATATGAAAATTCTATGTAGAGAATGAAATAGTACGAAAATTCATCCTAGTTGGCGGACAGGACCTCGTTCATTGCTAACTTACATGAGTTTTTTTAATTGTTATTTCACCGTGTTAATTGACTTTGTTACCTTGTTGTTCACATTATTAGCTGACTGAGTTGATTGTTTGAACCTATGATCCATTTATCGAAAGGTTTCCACGGTATTAGTAGGTATCATGCAAAAATCAAACTTCGTTCCAAATGCAACTACGGAACTACCAGAAGCCACGACAGTAAAACTCAAAATTGCGAGGGGTTTTCGGACGAAAAACTAGCTTGCTCGTCCATCTATAGATTACGTTTCTTACCATTATGGCCATCTTTTTTTTCACGGAAAATGTCACAAAACCACTGTCATTTCCCCTAAGAACTCGGGTATGAAGTCCGTCACGCAACCTTCAGCAACGCTCTCAAGCTGGAATCTGCCAGAATATTCATTCAATCATCAGTTTTATCGTCAGTGGGACTCATAATAGCTTTTATTCTTTTCTTTTATTTTCTATTCTATTCCATTTTCTCTTCTCTCTTCTTTTATTCTATTCTTTTACTTTCTATTCTATTTCTATTTCTATTCTATTTTCTTTATTTCCGCAATTTTTCTGTTCTTATTCTCCCCAATCCTTACTATATATAAATCACAAATGTCCGTTTTTCTGTATGTCTGTATGTTTGTATGTCTGTTTCACTGTAACTATCTTATCACTATCACTGTATCTAGGGCGTCGAAACACGTGGAACAGCTCACACAGGTTGGAACAAGTGGGGACTGAGGATGAACAAGTGGAAAATGAGCCAAATTCCTTGGGTACACGTGATCTAAGCTAGGCTCCGCCCACTAGGGGCGGGGCTTGCAAGAATAGTGTAGTTCGCGGTAAATCTGTAACTCCTTTGCTCCTGAGCGTAGAGTACTCAAATTTGGAAGAGATGTAGGTGGCAAGATGAGAACACTAATGGTAGGTGACAGGTGTGGACTCCTCCCGGTGGGGGCAGGGCTTCCTCAAAAACAGTCGAATTGGGCCTGGGTCGTTCAAATTTGGCAGAGATGTAGATGGCAAGATTGGAAACCAATGGTAGGTTACAGGTGTAGACACCGCTCACTGGGGGCTGGTACAGTAAAGGTTGAGTAATAAGTCCTCGGACAATGTGATATTGATTACTTCTAGAGATCATAACTCGGGAAAGAGGAAACCAAATTGGGCGCGCTAGACATCAGTAGATAGAGTTTGAAAAGCTCTTCCGAAGACTCATTAACAAAGGCACCTAACTATTGGATTTCCTGCAATCATGACCCATGATTTCAAGCCATCGCAACTATACCTCCGCAACACCATCCTCTTTCTTTTTTTATCTGGCCAAGAACCCGCGGAGATCGATAAACGTATGAAGGGAGTTTACAAGGAGAATGCCCTTTCTAGAAGCACAATTTACAAATGGCACTCGAATTTCGCGTCGGGCGATTATTCCATCTAAGATGAAGTAGTACAGGACGCCCGAAGGAGTTGGATTTGGGCCTGCTGCGGAGCCAGGTGGAAGCCGATCCGTACCAAAGTACTCGTGAAGTGGCAGTCTCTCTCAGGGTGAGTCGTTCTTCGTGGAATGAAGTCAATCGGCAAGATGCGAAAGCTCGGCCGATGGGTGCCCCATGCACTGGAGCAGTATGACATGGACCGCCGCGCCGACATGGCACTTTCTCACCTCACGCTCAAGCGCACCTCATGTGACTCGACCACCTAGTTACCGGGGATAAGAAGTGAATTCCATACTCTAACGTCCACCGCGTGCTCAATGGGTTGACAAAGGTGCGGATGCAGAAGACTTCCCCAAACCCTGGTACACGCCAAGAAGGTAATGCTGTACATCAGGTGGAGCGTTCTCGGCGTCGAATACTGGGAGCTGCTAGAGGAAGGATGTACCGTGACCGCAGACATCTACGTTAAGCAACTGAGGAACTTGAAGGCGATGCTCGAAGCTACTCGTCCACAACACCACAAGATTTACTTCCAGCACGATAACGCTCGGCCGCACATTGCAAGAACGACCAAGACTGAACTAATGAATTTCGGCTATACAATTTACCCAACCCACCACATTCCCCAGACTTGGTTCACTCGGATTACCATCTTTTTTCCCATCTCCAACGTCATCAGGATGGTTGAGACTTTCAAACCCGCGACGACATCAAAATGGCACTCGAACAGTTCTTCAAGGACCAGCCCCCAGCATTCTGGAGCAAGGGCATCTACGATCTGCCCAAGCGCTGGCAGAAGACCGTCGATGCCAATGGGGCATATTTTAGATGATTCGCATTTCTCCTTTAAAAATGGTAGGATCAATATTTTTACTGTCAATTTGTCCGATGACTTATGACTCAACCTAATAGTGTTATTTGCAATGACAACTTTGACACAACTTTTGCCAGCTATGAGAACCGCTCATGAACCGTTGCCTTTTTTTTGAACTGAGATTTTGTATTCATATTGGATTTCGGCATTCTGTGCTAAGAAAGTTAAATTCTGTGATCAGTGTTCGTTTGAATACTTATGCTGTTGCAAGTCTAAATTACCATGTAACCCTTTAATCTAAATTCAGCGCAACGGTTCGAGAATAACAGAAAATCCTAAAAAATCGTGGAAAAAGTAGTGAGATATAAAGGACTACAGGTTCTTCCCGATCTTGCAAACTTTTTTTTTACTTCTCATTTATAACTGCCAAATCGAAAGAGGTAGATTTTGAACTGCCAGGCGATGCCGGTCAACTGTGACAAATGAAATAATGCATCTAATAAGCGCATGTCTCCAAGGTGTTAAACACAGAAGCTCTGCGCCTATGGTTTTTCCTTCGATTTTCCATTTAAATTTACGATTTTCCTAGCAATAGTTATCTGAGATAATACAAATCAGGAAACACGCTCTTTTTTCTAAATAAACCAGTCACCTTTGACAACGAAGTCATAAACAATCTTCTTTTCGTCTTCCAGCTTATGTACTAGAGTGACTTTCGTATCTGGGAGAGCCAGAGTTTCGCCCACTGTCTTATAGCGGATGTGCCTAAAAGCCAATTTATAAGTCATATGTTGATCTATTCTTCTGTGTCTTCTTTGTACATAATGAATGGTCCAGGTCGTAGACCAAAGAGTTAACACAAATATTGAAATACCAGTGAAGCGTGACTTCCTCATCATGAGCGAGCCATCTACAGAGCCTTTTATGTTTATTAGGCTAATAGAATATGATTTCCATCTATCTTCCGCAGCTCACTTCCCTTCTTATTTCTACTATGCCATTGCTACTAGTGAACTGTTACGCTTCTTCATTCCTTTCTCTCACACCTTGGTCACTCCTTCGTCTCATGCCATCCCCCTTCTCCTTCCAGCAAATGACGTCAACAGCCCGGGTGTTGACTATTATGAGGGGAGGGTAGGAGTGGAAAGTCGGAACCCATTGACTTTTTTAAGCGGTGAAATTGAGCTCCATCTATAAACAAATTAGTTGTGCAACATGGATCTTTATCAAAGCTCCGCTAGAGCGTGATGGCCCAAAAAGAGTGTAAATGGTAAATAAAGCAGATACAATATTACTGCGCAGTGAACTTGATCATATTTTCACTTAGAGTTCAGTATTTAAAGTATTACTATTTACAGAGCTACGCATCTCTTTCACAAATAAAACTCTTCATCGAAGGATCTCCAAACGGTTAGCGATGAGGCGCCCCAGGTGGCGGAAAGGGGAATAGATCGCAGACCAAAGGTCGCCGGTTTTTGCCTAAAGACCACGTGAATTTAAGCATGGATTTCATCTTTCTGTATGCTGGGTCGACACTTCTGTCGCATATCGCAGTGTATCCACACATACGAGTATGGAGGAACTGCATTTGGTATCCTGCCCACCGACTCAGCCGAAAGCTTACATTTAAGTGACTGGGAGTATCCGAGAGAGGATTTGGGTCTGAAATCCCTGAATCAGGTTTCTCAGTGGAAGAGAGCTGTGAAGTTCAGGAAACGTAGCTCCAAATACCGTAATCAGCTGGGATTACTTCACTTCCCACATGAGTGTCTGGCCTCATTGACAACATCGATGAAGAATGCAACCGGCTCGTAGAACGTCTTCACTTCCGCATGTATCCAGGGGACGTCTTTCTTCGACTACTCTTGAGCTCTTGAGCTAATACCCAGCGTGAATCACGCGAGCTGCAGCCCACCATCAATAAACGGCTTAATGTGCGAAGCTGTGCAGAGAAGCGATAAAGAAAGATCTGTAACAGAGAAGAGCAGCAATTGTGGAGTTTCGTCGCCTGCCATATTAGGCCGTAGATGTATAGTTCTTCCAGTTCTCTCACCGAAAATTCGATATGTCATCACGTCGAAGGAGGATCGTTCAACGCTTGGTCCTCGGAAAAATCGGGACCTTGGAGTATCTGAAGAATCTTCCAATAATTGTTGTTAAAATTCGGACTAGGCCCTCACGTGGTGCCTGTTGGAATGTAAAGTGCCTAGGTCGTGCAAAACGCGACACTGTTAAAGAAGGGAGGTCTCCACGATACTAGCAACTATCCAGCCTGCCTGCTATCTGTAATCTACAATTTACAATTTTTCACACGCGTCATCCCCAATAGGACTGGGAAAACATTAGATGAAGGACAGCCATGTGAAGAGATGAGCTTTCGGAAAGGGTTCTGATCAATCGATCACATCCATGTTGCTACAAGACTCATTGATGTATATGCGAAAATACTGAATGTCTATATGTCTGACGCTCATTGATTTGAAGAGCGCCGTTGATACTGTCTTGACAGAAACTGTATTCAAAGCGTTGTGCAATCAGAGTGTTCCTACACAAAGCATAAGGTTGATTCGTGAATTCTATGACAGCTTCAGGGATTTCGCCATTTTTCGCCATCCTATAAGGAAATTATAGTCAACGTGAGAGGAGGATTGTGACAGGTCGGCCAAACTTTTGGAGTTGGAGAGCTTAGGAGTGAAGGAAGACGACACCTCACCTGACTTCCACTTTGCAGACTATGTCGTACATTTAACGCCGACATCGAACAGGCGGAAAGAATGCTCGCCGAGTTTGACAGCGCGGCGCTTTTGGGAAGAACGACCTGGGACTGAACTTAACGAAGACGATTAGGAACGTTTTAAACCTGATGTCCTCTGCAAGCCAAACAGTACGTATATCTCTGAATGCTCTGGCTTCGTGTGTCCAGGTCGGGAAGTCAACATGATGAACGACCTGGACAGAGCTGAAGAGCAGAAGGAGACGCGCCGCGTGGGAAGCATTTAGAAATATAGAGGGGGTAGTGAAGAAGAAGAACGTTCGGTTTTCCCTTTGCGATACTACTGTCCTTCCTGCGTTGACGTACACCTCGGAGACATGGACATTACGGAACAGGACGAACATGGAGTCACCCTCATTGAACGCGCTCTGGAAAGGACGATGCTTGGAATTTCCTTACTCACGCAAAGGCAGAAGTGAATCCGGACTTACGAGCCCCGTCAAAGAACGGAGATCAGAGATGCCGTTGCTCGCGCCAAGAAATCGAAGATCTAGTAGGACACTTGGGAGGTATCGGGATGACCGTTGGACGAGAACGGTTACAAACTGGATCCCCCGGGATGTCAAAGGATCACCAGAATTGCCGTTAGCACGATGGTCGGAGGCTCTGGATGAAGGCAATGCTGTGCCTCGCGTCCCTCAAGGGAGGACGATCTAATGGTTAACTCTGGCCGCTACAGGGACGAGTGGAGGCATTACTGGCGCTCGCTCGAGAAAATCGATGGCTAACAAGACGATAGATGGTTTACAAAAAAATAGAACAGGCTCAGCTAGAAGCTTATAGCTGTCGGGCGAACACATTAAATACTGAACCATAGCTCGACAAGTTCCTATCTTGCATCAACGTGCGATCTATAATTTGTTCATTTGCCCACGTTACTTTAGTTCTTTAGGTTGGATCAACTGATCTTCATGAAGATGATTTAGCGAATAATAACCAGTCCTTTAGGCACTTTTCTACGTTGCACACCCAGCCTCTCCTTTCTCTGAAATTATTGACCACGTCCTCTCCAAACTGCGAACTTCGAAGCTCTTTGAAAACAATCGCTCAAAACGTTCTAGTAAGCACAAGAATCATAAATTCAAAGGCACAATTTGTAATAAATTTGAAGTGCCCGGTTTCCGGGGTTAATGAATCTGTTCGGCCTTGAATAGTGCGAAGGTAACGAAGAATACGTGGGAAACTGCGTATTTGGAGAGATGCGAGGCATATCAGGCTTCAAAAAGGTACTAATATCAAGGGATGGACGAGGATGTAACCATACAAATTGTATGGAAGGGGTATTTGGTGTCGTTGCGTACCGCTAACTACATTGAGCAGGATATGTTCAAATTTGTTCTCCAACTAGCTGATGAATCTGGCACAGGCAGTTTTATTCTGTGCTACTCTCTTATTTACTGCCATTTTGCCAGAGCAGGTATTCAGATCGATACTATTCGCAAAGAACAGCACTGGAATGAGGGAATATTCTGAAATATATTAGCGCACCAAAGATCAGCTGATTAATTTTTCACCATGCGAAAACTGGTGCCTGTCAACTAGATTTGACAGCCAGCCCAACGATGCTGTGGCATTCAAATGGTACAATCTCCTGCTATTTATTGTGTCCTGTCCAGAGAACGTTTTTGATCTTATAACTGCAGGTATGGGATAAGGAAGGGGCTGGGGGAGAGGTCTAGTCTCTACTGGTTTTATTGATAAGTTGTGGAACATGTTGAAATTTACATCAAAGACTACCTGGAAAGCTTTCTGGAGACAACTGTTCACCAACTACAGACCACCGCCATGCAGAACTTTCATGTTTCAAACGGGTTCAGCACGGGGCTAATTGATTGAAGATGAGGCGACAGAGTGAATGAGCAGTTTACCAAGCTCCTTCATTGCTGAATAATGGGCATGGGTTACGATTTGAGCTCATGTATATTGATCCTACTCGAAAAACGGGGCTGGTTTTAAACAAAACGTTTCCCAAAGTGACTCAAAACGACATACTCAAAGCTTGGAGAGCATTTTTTTTCGGAGAGTTCTCCGCGCAACGGGGAGAAGCTACACTCGCTCTCGAGAAAAAGCAGATCATTTCGAAATGTGAAGCTATTTTTACAGAGGTGTTAGATCGAGCAATTTTTTGAGAAAAAATAGACCTCAATCCATTGTTTTGTTGTTGTCCAAAAATGGCATGGAGGGATCAAGGAATCCAGTGTTTCCTATGATTTGATACCTTTTATACCGATAGAGTTTAATAACCTTACAGATCAGATAATTACAGTGTACTAACTTTCACGTTCGGTCTTCTTGAAACCTGGGCATGTTACATAATATTCTAAACTGCTTTGCTGTACAGGTTCGCTACGGCTCTAACAACTGGGCAGGTCTATTTCAAAATTAAATGGCTATGGGACATGGGATTTCAGGTCGACTTCAGGGCACGGTTATCCGCCGGAAATTCATGAGGATGACCTGGTGAGCTTGGACTTCCTTATTCCATTCAACAGCCACTGCGAGCATGAGAATAAGACGCATCAATGGTATCTACTTATATCGGATAATGTTTGCACAGAAATCCGGCGAGGCGTTGCACGAACGGATTTGATTAATGATGTTGTCTCGATGATCCTATGTCTCGAGAGTATCACACATCATCTAATCTGGAGCAAGCTCTGTTATCGTGCAGCGGATATTTGCGTTATTTGTCGTTTTGGAAGAGACGAAGATTTCACATAGCGAGTGACAGTGTAGTAGCTTCAGCGTTGACCCTATGACAAGATATATATTGAGAAAATAGAAGAATGCTGGGCATACGCGTCAAAGAACATACAAAAGGTCAAAGGCGTGGAAGCCTACCCACACCACCTGAGCTGAACAAGCGAAATGAGCGTGTTGCTGTGACAAGTGAAATTCTGCCAATCATTTCTTCCTGTGAGCTTTGAGATAACTGCATGAGTATTATATATCCACCGTCATTAGGGTCTCATTGGTCTCTCGTTGTCCACGAAATCGAGTGGGACAGAAATGCTGGTGCAACCGTAGAATGTTGGTTTCTGGCAAAACTTGGTTTTTGATGTTCGAGTTTCTAAGAGTTATTGCAAGTGACCTAACCCTTTCGGGCGTTCAGTCGAGGAAACCACGATTCAGCGAATCTTAACAACTTTCGAGTTTTCGAAGACGATAAGCTATTTGAAAGATCGACCTGATTGAGCGATTGTACGGTAACGAAATTGTGTGACCAAGCAGCGTGACACATTAGATTGCAGCATAATCTTTTTGATATTCTTATGTTCTGTTTGGAAGTAGGAATCAAGATTGTCTCGAGTAAGCTACCGTTCAGGGTATAGTTGTTGTTGAAGTCAGTGCTCACGCAGAGAAACTATTTGGAACTTGTCGCGAGAACAAAGTTCACGAAATAATTATGCAGAAAAGAATTAAAAAAGAGGAAGAAGAGAACTAGTGTAGCTCAAGCCTCGTGTCCTCCTTTCAGCTTCGAATGACATGAGAATTTTGTGACTGCGTGGCGAGTCCCGATTTGACTATCATCTAGTTGTCTCACCCGACACGCTGCGCAGTGGAATTCCCAGTTCGCCGATAAAATTAATTATCAGGAAAGGTAAGATCGCTGACGATTTTTCATGATTTTCCCCAGAACCAAGCTTGGGTGGGAGCGAAAAAGTCGTTCGAGGGATCCTTCAGAAGCGATGATTCCATTTATTTATTTTATTTTCTTTCTTCTTCTTTTTCTATTTTTCATTTTCTGTGCTGATCTACCCATTAAAAACATTCTCATTCCCGGATTGAGAAAAAGTCAACTTACCTTTCCTGAATACGGTGCCGCGTAGGGAAATATAGAGGTATCTCGCAGTAAGGACCGTTGTCCAGACACTCCACTTTGGAATAATCTAAAATTATGAACAGGGAAATTTCAAGCTCATTTCTGGGTATGGAGCAATTTGAAATATTCTCTTGTTCTGCTTTTCTTTATGCAAAGTTCGAAAAAAAGGCACAAGCTATACCAAAAAGTATATCCTTGAGATTTGTTCCAATGTTTTTCATTGAAAACAAATTATATTTAGTACTGGTCGTGTGAGAGTTCAGTTAACTGTAAGAATTCTAGCGAAAATCAAACCATATCCTACAATTAGTGCAGGATAGTAATACTGGTATATTATATGTTGAGAGCGAAGGTGGCTCAGTGGCAAGTGGTGCACTTCACACACGCATCCGCTGATTCGAATCCCGGATCAATATCTGTCCTATCCAACCAAGCCTTTCATCCCTCCGGGCTCGCTTAATTGGTACCACACTTGTCTGGGAGAATAAAAGCACTGACTTGTACATCGCCTGGCCACCGTTAGTCATTGTATAGGTCACATACATTCATTACACCATTACGATTCTCAATGGAAAACGAATGCGTGGGCGCACCCCTCAAACAGTATCGATTCACGCCCCAAAACTTTATACTTCATCCTTTATATATAGAAGGATTTATTCTTTATATCACGTGGTAATATTATGAGATATTATTGTTAATATTATTATGATAAATGAAGGTTTGTCGATGTTGAAAAAAAGAATTCTCAATATTTTCTTCGCTAAAGGCACTTCAGAGGAGGAATTCATTAATAATCAAAGAAGGGCATTGCTAGAGAATGAAATCAGTTTCATGCCCATCCTTAATTTGTAATTGCTGTGGTTTCCGCTCCAAATCGAACTGGATTCATAACTCGTACAAGTGTTGTAGCTTCTTCGGACAAAATTCATTTCTAAGCAAACGCCACCATCGTTGTTAACTCTGAGAACGTACACAACTTTTAATCCTCGCGATATTCAGTTCTGTACTTGTCACGAATCGAAGCTCATTTCTTGGTTTCCGACCCTTTCTTACATTTTCTTTTCTAAGAGGCTGAATATAACATTTTCCCCTATTCAAAAGCTGCGGTAGCACCCAAACTATCGTGTCCTTGAATTGTAGCAGGGCAGTAGTTGATCGATCTGATTTTGTTTTTTTTCACAAACGCGGATGCTTCGTCGATGATGAAACACTTTGGAAATGTGTTCACTTCCTTTGCACCCTGAAGAGCTCTTACGATTATTGAACTCTTCATTTTCGGAGCGTACTGAGGTTACTCAGGCTTAGTCTGCGACTCTGTTGATTAAAAGAGGAGAGGTTTGCAATCCCAGTTTGGAGCCTTGAAACAAGCAGTCAGCGATTAAGAACGGCTGGGAAAGAATGCATTCCCTCGAATTCCCTGCATGCCGCATGCAGGGCGTTTGAGAACAGACTTCGGGTTAATATGCGTGCTAAGGGGGATATTGGGAATTGTATTCGGAACACCCTGTTTATACCCTCTATTCGTGTATACCACTCGGAACGTCCAGCTTAACTATCCTCATTCTTGTCACAGAGCTTGAATGCACAGTTGATTCTCCAGTCCTCTTTTGAAAACAATTCCTCCGACTTTTAAATTTTGCATGGGTTTTCTCCAATCATGCATGCGCTAGAAGCCAGGTGACAGCTCATCGCTCACACCTACAAAAGCTCAATCTGTTGCTTTTGACCCTAACAATATAAGCCGGATATGGATTCAATATTTCTATTTATCCGGTTCACCGGCGCAACTGTGCAATGCAATGATTGATCATTCGTAGCCTTAAATGGTACTCACGGTTTCATCGGATTTAATTATACTTTTCCGAACACAAAATGTACTAACATTTGGACTAAATGGACTACTAAACACTAAATGGACTAACAGGACAGTGCAAGTGACCTTTAATATGTACCTATGCTTATGCTTATGCTTAGAACTAAAATTTTCGTTCTCCATTTTAGAAGCAATTGCCCATCAAAGATTGACTATGAGGCAACCAAAAGCTTGATATTATCGAGTGATAAAAGCACCATCATCACATATGGGTATTGATGGAGCTTCTCTCCTCCCAAGATATATCCGTCTGATTGAGCTTCTCTCCTCCCAAGATATATCCGTAAGTGAGATTCCCAGATTATTGACAGTCGGATAAGTTTTGTAGCAAATAATGCTGAAGCAAAAAGAAGCCTTTGTCTTCCCCAAACCTTGCTGAGTAACGGTCATAATTTAACACCGAAAATGGAATAAAGTTCCATATCCTCATAGTATGGTGTCTTTAGTTTTGCCCCAGCACTGCACTTAATGCTCACTTTTTGCCATCCTACTTCATCATCCTTTATCGAATATAACAAGGCGATTTCCCGCCACCGAATGCATACTAACCCCTTCTATCCACATCACCTAGAGGTGTAACAGACCTAGTGGCTCTCTTCTTCTATGGCTCGTTGACCAGCAAGGTGATGGCGTATATCGTCAGAAGCAGTGCAAATGATGAAGAGAGCACGCATGAAAGCCTCAGGACGAGCGCAAACAGCGGATTGTAGGGAACACTGGGAAGCGATAAGTAAAAAGATAAAATGCCACTATAAAGGCTTTCGACTAAACAAACTTCGTGAAGTAGCCAATAGAATGATTAGTCTGAAAGCCGTAGAAAAGGTTGCCTTAGGCATCACATGCCATTTGCTCTCAAGGGCAATACAGGTGTTAAGACAACCAACCGCCTTCGGATGAATGTGTGATAAGTTTCTTAACGACTTCCACCCTTCAAAGGCGGTCGTCGCAAGAACCGTTCAAACCACTGCGGAAGAATCGATTCCAGATGTCATGTGAGAAGAGGTGGAGTATGCAGTAAAACAGATTAATGCGGGGAACAGGTCGCGACAACATGCGTCTTGAACACCTTAAAGCAAGTGGATAAAATCTCTTCGGAGCACTGGCACAGCGCTTTACCAGATACCGCCGCGAGAAAAGGATTCCGGCAGCATGGAAGAAATCACGGATGATACTGCTAATGAAACAGTAGCGGGTGATTCTAACGGTCACATCGGAAATGAACGAAGCTTTGAGAGTCTCACGGAGGTAAGAGGATAGGAGTCAGGAACGAAAAAGAAGGAAAGATTTACGATCTGGCCACAGCCCACGACTTGGCTGTGTGCAGCACCTTCCTCGCGAGAAGGAATGTCTAGAAGATAATGCACAGCAGTGAAGGGAAAAAAGGAAATAGATCACGACGAGGACTCGTGACCAGGTCATCACTCAAACCGGCGAAGCACATGAAAGTACTGCCTGGCGAAAATCTAGCTTAACAGCACAGAACTATCCCAGCAGACATAGCCATTTATTTTCCCAGAAAATCGAGGACAAGATGGAACTGACAGTCCGGTCCTGGGAGCTGCACCGATTCGAAAAGAAGCACCTTCGAAAGAAGTTATTGGAAACCCTGGACACAGATTCTGAAGGGTCGATTCAGCCGATCTGAAGCAATGCCGTGAAGGTCATCCTACGATGTGCAAAGTAAATGCTGGAGGACACTCGGGGAGGATTTAAAGGGAGCAAGGAAACATGGTTTCATAACAATGACGCCCAGGAGTTGTGAGGCCGGAGAAACCGGCGTACAAGCGCTCACAAAGCTCTAGAAGACCTGGCTGCTCACAGGTCCTCCAAGAAGCTTGCCGAGGCTGCTGTAGNCGTCACCGAGCTACTCAGGACATAAGTTTAGTGAAGCCCGTTAAGAACATTAGGGGCAATCGCGAGGCAGCCTGGTGAGGTCAGGCGTAGGTGGAAGAAATATTTCGTCAGACTCTTGAACGAAGAATTCGCCTGTAAGGACAGCCCCCAATTACAGACAACGGCTAGAATCATCAAACCATGGAGAGGATGAGGGTGCGTAGAGCAAAGGGAAGACAAATGTTGGAAATGAAGCTTGTCTGGATGGGTTAACAATCGAGGCATGGAAGTCGCTCGGAGAACACGAGATGAAGTGGCTCACAACACTATGCCCACTATAGGACGAATGCCAGATGCATGGAGGGCAGTACCATGGTCCCTATCTTCAAGTAGTGGGAGACGATGGAATGTTCCAACAGCCGGAGGATCGATTTAACTGCTCACCGATGAAACTGTACAAGCGGTTGGATGACTTAAAACTGAGAGGAGCGATTCTATTCTTACATGAGAAGTTCGGCCTCATGCCCGGAATATCAACAACAGAGGCAATCTTCATAGCTAGGCAAGTATTAGAGTAGTATCGAGAAAACCTGCTATCTAGTCTCCCTCAATCTGGAAAATCGACCGTCAACTCTGACAAGCCCTTTGGAAAGCGTTCCGAAAACAAAACGTCTCAAAACACAAGATCTCTCTGATGAGCGCATTACGATTACTCCACGACAACAACCAAACACGGTCAAACCGGAGCAATAAATGTCACTGTTGGGGTAACCATAAATCAGCTATAAGCCCGTTCCTCTTCCTGCTTGCAATGGAGATTATCATAAAGGAACTCTAGAACTCACTGAAGACCATCTTCTACGCTGATGGCTTCGCTCCCTGATGACATTGCTAGATGCCAAAGACTCCAGGACAAGCTGCAGAAATGGCAAAAAGTGCTAGCGGAAAACGGACGAACGTGAAGAAGACCATATTCCTCAGCTCCAAGTAGTGAACGGAGTCAATCGTAGACGGTTTTAGATAAGCCCTCAAAAAGGTTCAGGACTTACGACACCTGGAAATCACCGAAACCACCGAAGCTATGTAATGGCAAAAGATCCCGCAGATAGAAGGAAGTGGAGATGGTTGATGAGAATAGCGGACCGTGCAACGGCGCGGGATCAACGCTTGAGAAAAGAAGAAGAAGGAGTACTTTGGTTATGATGAAGAATTGGCTAAACATGTAGAAACTTACTCCTATCCACGAAAGGAATGTCCTCCGCACCTCGATAATCCTGTGCAATCACGTACAATGCACTGTCTTGAATTGTTTGATTCCTGTTGTCAATGACGCGGTTCACATGCTCAAATTCCTCACGTTACATTGTAAGCAAAAAGATTGAAAATGAAAACCGATGGAAGATTCACTGATAAATGTGGAAAAGGAAGTGGTCACTTACGAATACTTGTACGCGCCTCGGCATTGGGTATTCATCTGTGTAACTGTATGGCGATTTATGCAAGAAATGCAACACAGCTAGAACGGCAGAAACAGTGAGTAGTATACCACTGATCATTCCGAAAAAATTCCACAGAGTCGTTTCAGCTTGCGTTCTCTTTAGAGCCGTTATCGTCACCAGAGGCAACTGAAAAGCAAAGCTGAATATTATTGGCAAGCGCTATTTTTCGGGTGTTATGATGAAAATGAGTATATTTATGAAGATAGCATTCTCTCAGATACCTTTACCCGCCAGGATATAAATCCCTCTGAAGATAAATACAGGTTCCAATTGCACTCACTCGGTGCGCAATACGACCGTCAGAGAATATTGAATACAGTCGCATCAAGGGGAATGACTGCGCATTCCAAAAGTGTACCAACTGCCTAGTCCACTAATGACTGTTAATTTAGCTGACGTGCCTTGAAAACATATGAGTTCAGAGCTACGAGCTCAAAAATCCAGTGATTGTTCAAAATAGGGAATCTCAGGCACGAGGTCGATTGAAAGAGAAGGTTGATCATGAGTAGACGAACATACTTTCATTATTCTCTTTAACCCATCTCGAAGAAAATTACTGGAGTGTTTGAAAAACAGGTCCTCGGAGCCAATTAATGAGCCAAAGGAGGAAACAAAAACAAAGGCACAGCAAACAAGTAAAGGCGGCTTCTTTTAATCAGATCTGAACGTAACGGCTGAGAAAATGTGCTCGAGTGGTTGTTCTATGAGCTCTGACTTAGAGAACGCCTTAAATGAGCATCGAGCCTTCTTATGAACTTTGTGGGCCCTTCTGCAATTCCATGAAGTATTCACTGACATCTTACTTAATAAAGCTTGCTAGTTGTGTGTATTGGTCGTGCTTGCTCGAAAACTCATGACTAAGTCCCCTCGACATGGAAAGTTTAAGTATACAAGGAGTAAACGAGGCATAATTGGAGCACTGACAATGACTCCAGTGTTAACAGGAGAGCCATCGGCTCAGCAACTGAAGGATCATAAGGAGTCGTGGAAAGTGAGAGCCGTTGGGTCTGCGGAGGGCAGATCGGGACCATTCACTGATAAAAAGAACCAAAGCGGTTCAGCCTCTGCGATAGGATTGCTCTTGCTTTCTAAGGCTTTGAATAACCTCTTTCCAGAATAACCTCTTAATTGATTTATTCAACTTTTTCTTCATTGTATTTGGAAATTGCACATGCTTACATGTTTGTTCTCAAGCGTGCGCAGGTATATGCGACTTACGAACGAAGGCCGGATTTGAATTGGCGCGTTACGTCACCTTGGGAAAAGTTATCTTCAAGTTTCTAGAAAACTCAACATTCTTAAGAACAGAGATGCGAGTGTCGTGAAGAAGCAATCAGCAAATGTTCCAAAGAAGAAGCCAGGACGAAAACCAACTCTTTCTGAACGCGACAAGCGTCGGTTGATCAATATGGCAACAAACTCAAAGAGAACTGCGAGGGGTTAGCTGCAGATTGTGGGAATTCGGTTTCAAACGGGCTGTTGCTCGCGTCCTGAAGTCATCAGACACCATAGTTTCTCAGAAGATGATGTTCGCACCACGGCTAATATAGAGTTTCCGAGAGACACGGCTTCTCCTCGCTAGGAATGAGATGAACAGAGGTTGGACAAAGGTGTGCTCTTGAAACTTGCATAAATTTATGAGAAGAGTATTTTATCTTTGTCTTTGTTCAGGTTATTTTTTTCTGATGAGAAGAAATTCAACGAAGATTGGCCAGTTGGAAACCATTATTGGCGCGATCTATAGAAAGAACCACTACTTATGTCCCAAAAAAACTTCGACGGCTTCTCGTTGAAGGTCTGGGGAGCCTTTTGCAGCGACGGCATCGCTGGTATTCAATTCATATCTTGTAAAATGACAAGCCAGGACTACGAGTCACTTCTTGGGGAAACGTTGGTGTCATTTATCAAGAAGAGCACAAGTATCCCATTTGCAGTCCAGTAACATCCCGTTATTGTCATGGCCGGCCTGCAACCCGGACCCTAAACCCCATCGAAAATATCTGAGGTGTATTAGTGCGTAAGATCTATGCAAAAGGTAAAGTGTATGGCAATGTTAAATCGTTGAGAAGATTTACAACTATGAAGTTGAAGAGTCTGTCGTCTGTTCTTCTGAAGAAGCTCTGCGATTCGATGCTTGATCGACTCTTAGAGCCTGTTCGGAAGAAGGGAAGCTTCACTCATTATTGAATAATCCTGCAGTAGAAAACGGATAGATCGGATCCCAGGTGTTGTTTTTTTTCGGTTGACTATGCCAATCTAATATGCACCGATTTAGAAATGTAAAATTGTTGCGAAGTATTTGAAAGAAGTTGTGTAGTCGAATAGTTACCACTAAAATAATTTTTTCTCCATCCTAATCATATACTGTCAGCAAATGCAATAAAAACTTCGGCCTCTCTCTAAAACTAGTTTTTTATGGGGTACGATCTACGGTGATCCGCTCTTCGCACCTAACCAAGGTCACTTCGCGCCTAAGTGCGAGACGAGCTTGATTAGGTGCGATGGCACCAATATTCGCGCACTCCCAAATTTGAAGGCCCAAGGTCCACATTGACAATTTTCGCGCATACTCCACCCCTTGCGGGCGGTGTCTGGCCTTACCGGCCATGGTAAGTTTCCCATTTTGCCGCCTTGACTCCTATCAAGTTTTAACGCTTTAGATTGACGGGTACAGGAGTTAAGCATTTCCGGTCTGACCCACGCACACAGTCGCACACACTTATGCACATAGGCACACACAAACACACATGCATACATACTCATACACACGCAAATAAGATATTAGCGCGTAATTGATGTTTTCTGCCGTTGAAAACTTCTTATGCCTACTCCGACAGATGGACAACCGGAAGCTGATAAACTTCAGCGAGCAACGCACTTTTATGTTCCCCTATGCTTGAGTTGATTGAGGAAGCAAAATATACATAATGACAACAAACTGCTTCTCAGCCGAGAATGAATTTTCGGATCATCAAGATCGATGAGTTTTCTGGGAATGGCGACCAGGTCAGGTTTCTGACGAGATGCTCATGGAAAAAACCGATGCATAAGGCACTGAGAAACAAGTAGACTCGCTCTCATAGCAGTAACTTCATTTTGAGCTAGAAGCCCCACCAAAAGACAGAACCGGAAATCTACATTAAAGGCACGGTTCACGGTAAAAATGGTTTCTGAGTTTTCCACCCAGTATAAATTCGAGGCTCCTTCTCATACCATCTGCAGCAGCGTGAGGTCGAAAAACGTCCTGGTTAGGGCGCAGTAAGGGGCCGGAGATTGCTTCGTGAGAATGTCGCACCCATGACAGGCTGTCTCTAAAATCTATTTGACTGGCTCTGCATGAGATGATTATATTTAGCAAAAAGCTGGGCAACAAATCATCTCTGCGCTCTTTATGCACTCGACCGAGACGCAGAGTACGAAAGGTAGCTACCACACCCAACTACATTTTCACCGGTGAATATGTACATTGTATCGTTAAACATCAGTATAAAGAATTTTTACTTACCTTCCCGATCCGGTGAATTTAAGTTTTAAGTTGAAGATAAATGGGCTCCAGTGCAGCAGAACAATATCAGGGGAGTAAATCTGACCAGCAGAGCGTGAAATCAGCTGTTTGGCTTGTACGCAATCACAGGCACTGCGGAAGCTCGCTCAAACACTTCTTCCACGCCTCTTTCTGCCTCAAACTCGTTCATCCTTCTTTTTACCAGTTTTTTGTTCTCTTGCATTTCTTTGTATACACATTTTTCGCATTTTGTTCATTACCGTTGTAGTATACGGACTGTATCCTTCATTATTCGTCGAAAATCGGATACCCCAAAATTATCGCAAAATTTTCGTGAACTGTGCCTTTAAAATAATGTACTGCTTCTTAGTAGAGAAGACACACACAAGAGAAGATGGAATGCAGAATTGGAACAGAAAAGTGCAGTAACATACATACATAAATACATATTTATAGGTACAGAGATCTCAGAATTTCTGCCTCCATCCACCATCACACAATGACTCCGTCATTTACGCTAGGCTTACCAGAGAAAACACAATAATGTACGTCGAGAAGTTGGTCATGACTGCCACGAGTACTTCAGGATTCGTTCCGGTTCGTCCCATGATTGGAATAATAATCGACTGTACCATTGATGAGAGATAGATGGCCACTCCATAAGATGGTGTATGCAGCACAATATGAGTTAGAACCACGACCCACTCATCTATAAGTCCATTAGACGATCCTTCTAGTATAAATGTTTAGAAATTTGATCTTTGCAAACTCACTTTTGAAGTGAATCACGTCACCTGCAAGCGGAATAAGCATCAAAGTAAAAATGAAAGAACTAGAAATCCCTTTCAAAGTCAGAAAACAAACAATCACGGCGACCATTGTTCTGTGGACGGTCTCGATCGCTCTCGCATGATCCTGTAAGACCTTTCATTGGCACTCATGTCGCCCACGATTGAGTTACTGCCAAAGTTTCTACAGCCAGTAACTGGCGATTACACCACAACATACTGAAGGCTTTACAAATCAGATTTTGTCATTCAGACCCCGCACACAAATTGTGCGCCACACCAAAGAACGCATTGAACAGAAGTGAAGTTCTGGTTGAACTCCACCCCTCGAGATATGGCTATAAGCTGGGGCGGATCATGAGCTCGTGCTAAAGGCTCGACGACTCTCCGCTCTCTGCAGGAGAGCTTCCTTAATTTTATTTGTTGGCCAATCCTTGACTTTGTTGATTTTTTCTAGAGGTCTGGTCCGTCGTGAGAGCGAACTAGGAATTTCGACTCGTAGCGCAGCCCAATCACGCGTGTCTCCCCTTCTGCGGAGGGAGCTTCCCCGGGCTCACATGCCCTGTTCTTCTGACCCTATGCTTAGGAAGATAAGACCCCTTCGAGTCTTTGTTCGGATAATATCGAATTTCTTGACAGACATAGCAGATCGTCACCAGTGGTTTTGTGTAAAATTTTTTACATAAAAAACCACATTTATCACAGGATTTATCAAGCGGATAGAATATAAATTATTTTTGATATTTTTTAAGGTCTTGTAGAAAACGACTTCCTTAAATAGTCCCAAGTTGCCATTAATAAGCAAAATTTTGATTTTCAATTGGAGAAAGTTTAGAAGTATTTGATTAGCCTTGTAGAATGATCACTGTTGATTCCATAACCGGATTCGTAGTTGTAGATGACTTTCCAATTTTCGTTCAGAAACATGACTTTGGTCACTTCTTCACAAATACCTATCTCAATTATAAATTTTCCTCTTTTTTTCGAAATATGGGCGAGGTGGTGTAGTGGCAAGTGACGCACTATCTCACACGCACGGTCATTGGTTCGTATCCCGGATCGATGCCCGCCTAGGGCAACCAAGCCCTCTATCCTCCGGGGTCGGTGAATTGGTACCAGACTAGTCTGGAAGGATGAAAGCCGGACTTGTACATTGACTAGCCACCGCAAGTCATTGTATAGACCACATACGATTCATTTTGCCACCACGATTTTGAATGGAAGACGAGTGCGGAGGCGCATCTTTCAGAATGGATTGATTGACGCCAAAAACTTTACTCTTTAAGCTTTTTCCGAAATATATTTCAGTCCTTCTTCTTACACTATATCCAAATTTTCTCTGACAAGATGTCCATGTTCTCTGTTATGAACTCTTTGAATAGCAGTCATAACATAACCAGCATACCAGTCGGATTGCCCTGGGGGGCCAAGTCGGCGGGCCTACTCCTTCTAATGGCAAACTTGCGAAAATCGGCTGTTTCTGTGAAGCAAATGATACTTCTCTGCAAACGAACTCTGGCACAGGACTAAGAGGGCGGCACAAGTGGTATTCCTTGCGCGATGATTATACGCCCGTGATTAGAACGCACGAACTGTTGCTCTTATCTCAAGAATAATTCATTGAATATTTGACTATTAGGCAACAAGAGCCTCAAGTGGTACTCAATAATCTTGTCGAGTGATAATTACCAGTAAGTTCACCCGGCTCATGCCGGGCTTCTCTCCTTCTTCTGGCAACATTGTGATAATCGGTTAACCCGCCACAGCATCTTAAGAATAAAGGATACTTTTCTCATCACGAAATTTTACACAGGACTAGCAGGGCAGTGCAAAAGGTATTCAGCACGTGCAGATGCTCTCGACTATCATTAAAAACCTCAATCTGTTGCTCTTCATCTTAAAAATGGTTAACTATCAGCGATCAACTGTTGGACAAACCATGCTGTGAATGGTACTCACAAATGTTTTCGAGTGACAACAATGCCCATTCCTTTTCAATGAAGCTTCTCTACGGACTTTTTATTAATTTGGCCTTTGCTACCAAGTTTAGCCACAAGTGACACCGAAACAAAAAGATCGCGTAATACATCATTTCGTCAAAAACCTTGCTGGGTAGCGGTCCTAGCCTAATAGCATGAAGTGAATCAAATTTATCATAATTCATCTAATTATAGATAAATACTTTGGTCGCTCCCTACCACTGCATTTACCCTTTCATTGGATGAAAGCTACGGATCTCCTTCACTGAGGATTCTCTCTCACTGAAGGATCCCCAGCCGGTTGTGACGAGGCTACGTAGGGCGTCCCCAAATGGCGGGTAGGGGAATTAATCGCCGACCAAAAGTCACCGGTATTTGCCCAGAGACGCAGGTGGATTCAAGGATTGGACTCCTTGATTCTGCTGCGCCGAGTCGATATACCCTCTGTCCCTCGCAGGCGATCCACGCATACGTGTGTGGAGAGTCTGTGGGTGCAGTTGGTATCCTGCCCCTCGACTCGGCCAAAAGCTCGCATTCGAGTGACTGGGAAGTATTTTTGGAGGCGATTAGGGGCCGCCTCCAAAAACAAAGCCCCTTGTCCACTTCGGGATAGCCTGGCAAGCCCCTGGAGTCAATAGCCCCCACGTCAGAGCCTGGCAAGCTGCACGTTGGGTATCTACAAGCTAAAAA
>UZAF01017041.1:12642-23330 GCA_900617895.1 Haemonchus placei | reverse complement strand
GAATTCCCCTATACACGCAAGTGCAGGAGGGAATCCGGTGTTCCGAGCTCCGTCAACGAAAGAAGATCAGGGATGTCGTTGATTACGGCAAGAAATCGAAGTGGGCCGGACACGTTACGCGATATAGTGATGACCGTTGGACCAGAGCGGTTACTGACTGGATCCCTCGGGACATCAAATGAACTCCAGGAAGGCCGCCAACGTGATGGTCGGACTTCTTCGCGAAAGCTCAGAACGGAAGGAACATTGAACCTCGTGTCCCTCAAGCGAGAACGATTAACTGGACCACACTGATTCGTGTCAGGGACGAACGGAGACGTTACTGGCGCCCGCTCGAGGAAGTCGATGATCAACGAGACGACAGCTGATACAGGAGGTGGTTGGATGAAAGATACAGTAGCGCTCAGAAGTATTCGGCGAAATGCTTCTTCAGTTTTCTCCTTCAGTCGTAACACCTTTTCTACTGGATCTAATCATGCAAAATTTCACTATGTGTAACATGGGTGTAGTGTGAATAACTAACTTCATAACTATTAGCCTGCCCTCTCATCATGTTCCAGGTACCCTAAAGAGCTTGAACTCAAAATCAACTGTAAATACGGATGATGACCTACTGAAACTTCTCTTTGCGATGTTTCAAGTGTACGCGCTGATGCCGAACATCGTGAAAGAGAAAAACGTGTACAAGGTGCGAATAGTTCCAAACGTCGCAGACATTGCTTTCGACAAAGTATACTACTGCAACAAACCCTTTGCTCTTAGTTACGTGGATATTGCTGCTTTGCAGAAAAATAGTGTCTGATAGTGTGAAATATACTCCAGCTAAACATATCAAGATTTCGCGCGATTTCCTCGCGCAAGAAAAAAATTATGATTGAAAAACATTTTTCCCCCTGGCGGAAGGCTTTTGAGCGCTACTGTATTAAAGAGTCAGGCACTGTTTACACTTTACTGCCCCATTTTGTCGAGAGTGGGATGGATTTCTACCGACTTTTTTTCAAGGAGATGAAACCGACTATAAACATGAATAGACGGGTAATCTGGCTCGTACAACACGAATATCGCATCCACTCATCATAAAGGTGCTTAGCGCTCACGCCACAGGCGCCGGCGCCAAATGGAGCTGGGTCACCAATCTTGCTGAAAACTTGTCCCTAAGCGGGGCGCCTGGCATTTTCATGACGAATGGATGCGATATTCGTGTTCTACGGGTCGAATTACCCCTCATGGCAAGTTTCTAGTCGGTTTCACAATCTTGAAAAAAATTCGATAGAAATTCAGCCTACTCTAGACATAGTGGGACAGTAAAGGGTAGAAGTGCCAAGAGTCAATGTTTGATCGCGAATACCAAAGCCGTTAAGATCTAATGAGAAGTTGCTCTTGCTCTCTGAGGCTTTTATCAATTATTATCAGTTCCTTTCAGTACCTACAACCACGTCACGTCCTACTTCACCTATTGAAATGCAAGATTCCACTGTCGACACGAAGAGAATTAGTAGCCTTCTGAGCTCTTCGTCAGCTCTTTTCCGCTTGTTATCAGCCATTGTCAAAGTGCTAAACTGTTAGCCTCTCGCATTCTATGACTCGTTATCAGTCTGTAACAGCTGTTATCAATCCTTATCACTAAATATCTACGGTATCTTCATAATCCACATCCTTTACTAAAGTACCAAGGCACCATCTTTTACACGAAGGAGGCAACGGATGCTGTGGCTCTAGCCTTCTAAGGCTCTTCATCAACCCCTTTATATTGTTATCACCTCCTATCACACATATTCAGTGTTTCCATTCTGCCGCCTGTACTCCTAGCGAACTTGAAAGCTCTATGTGAGCTTAAACAGGAGTTATGAATTTGCGGTCGAAACCTATGTCGCGCACACCCGCCTCCTGTAGGTGGACCCTGATCCTGCTACCTGCCATGAGTATTCCCATTCTGCAGACTGTACTCCCATCAAATATCAACGCTTTAGGTTCACGGGAACAGGAGTTGTGAATTTCCGGTCAAACACACACCGACACACAAACAAACACATCGACAGAAAAACAGACACATCCAGCCGGTTATATACAGTAGGATAAGTGAGAGAAATATTTCAGAAATAATCTAGGATGCGGGAGAAAAGTGGTTAAAGGTAATGGAACAACTGTGGTCAAACCTCATCAATAGGTGGAGTTTACACTAAAGTGAGCTAGGCTTGCATCGAAAATTCATAACTTTGTTCAGAAACGTCTTAGAATGTGGTAAATAAGCGGTTAGAGGTAGTAGAACAAATGTGGTCACCCCAAGCCCATAAATGTGCGGGGTTTGCAATAGAGTTTGCAGGGCTAGGATTGAAAATTNATTAAACTGTTAAGAAAAGCTCTAAAACGCGGAAAAAAAGTGGTCAGATGTAATAGAAAAAGTGTGGTCAAATTTTAAAATGCGGGGTGTGCACGGGTAGGTGTGGGTGGGATAAAAAAATTCATAGCCCTGTTCAAAACATGTTAATGCGGAAAAAGTGGTCAGTTGCAGTGGCTTTCATAGTGATCGTGGTCTGTACTGAGACTATGGTCAACCACTCGATCACTTATAATTAAGCTCAAATGAAACATATCTAGTGGATGCCCTCAAAGCGTTCCTAGTGGTCAAATATAGTGAACAGTTTCTCATTCTGATGCAACAAACATTCCTTTGAATGACTCCATCGTAAGTAAGAGCTTGTGGACATACAATCATAGCCCAACTGTTTTGTAAATATGGCTATTCGGCCAAAGTAAAACTTGTAGCTATGATAGCTTCTTAAGGTCACTAGATGAAAAACAGACAGAAGATATCATCTTATTTCACTATCTTTCCTATTTATGAAGCAGTAACTTGGTATGCCGTTGTCGAATTGTCGATCTGTCGGTGTGTCTGTTTGTCAGTTTGTCCGTCTGTCCATCTGCAGAACTTTGTAATTACGATAAAGGTCAAAACATGGAAAATTAAGCTCTCTTCAGCACATCCTTCTTACAAATAAAACAATATTCAAGTGGGTCGGGTAATGGAGTTTAGTGGAGTGAGTAATATGGAGTGAAGTGGGTACTTCAACACTTTGATTTCGATCCGCACTGGTATCGTGCTATGTGGGCCTGAAAAAATTCGGAGGGTGATGATGCACTTAAAGAGCTTCCGCGTTTTTCAACATTGAGGCCAGAGTGTAGGTAGGAATGTTAGCAGAATTTGCAAATGTATCATGGTGCGCAGAAGCGTTTCCTCACCGAGAATATATAATTTTTTACTTAAAGGCACTGTTCGCGATGGTTCAATGGGCGGGTGTGTCGATGACGTGTCCGCCTCTGATTCGACGCCACGTCAGACTGTCTGGCGTGACATCGAATGAGACGACATCGACACACCCGCCCATTGAATCATCACGAACAGTGCCTTCAAGCCTCGAGAGGGAAGGTCGCATCGGGTTGGGATAGTCAACTGAATGTCCTACTAAACACCATCAGCTACAAACTACGACAGGTCGGCTACCTCTCTTTTTCTGCGTTAAGCCCGGCATAAGCCGGGCGACCTGACTTGTATGCGTATGAGCCGCTAAGTGTACAGGAACGAAAATTCAGTCCGGCACTCGGCTCTTACAGTAATCCGGCACGTGTTAACACGCAAGTTTTTACCCGTCACATATACGATGCGTCAAAAAGGGGCTTTCGGCATGGACACGGGGGTGTGTGGTGGGGTAAGCCAGGGGGTTACTGTGTGAATTTTCGTTTTAGTGCTAAGTGTTAACTTGTTTGTGTCTGTGTTTGTATGTATTTGAAGGGAAATTCATAACTCCAGTTCCCTGAATCTAGAGGGTTCAATTTGAAAAGATACAGGAGAAAGGGTGGTAAGACTGGTGGTGGGAAATAAGAAGTGAATACAATCGATAGGAAAGAAAAGAAGCCTTACTAGGCAAAAGCCACAGGACTTGTTAGTTTCTTCGTGTTGACGGTGAATCCATGGCACTTTAGTAGGTGGCGTGGGATGTGAAGGGACCGTAAATAATTGGTGATTGAGACTGACAACTGATAGGCACCGAATGAAGGTCATAAAAGGCGAGGGCCACTAGGCCTGTAATGCCCAGCAGTACCAGAGGTTCGGAACGCTCTCCATGTACGTGAAACAATGATTTGAGCAAGAACGAGTTTCTGGGCAGGACTAGCCATTGTTCGATCCTCTTCGTATTTCCCGATGATCCTTCCTCGCGTGATGTCATCCAGATGCCTCGACTTGCGCGGATGGCCATACTTCTCGCCTTCTTCAAGATATTTTGTCCGGAGGAACGTTCAGCTTCCTGTGCTTGAACGATATACGTCTAGCAATATGCTCCCACAACTTCATTTTTTCAAACCCAGACACTAATGTTTTATATTGCTTTATCTATAAAGCTTCCGAGTTCAGCAAACCGGTGAATTCAGCTCTTTGCTAGGTACTGTATGAGTACGAATTTTTTCCATTTGGTTTTATTTTTGAGTTCATCACAAAAGGTTGCGTCATCTTCACAGAATTCTGTCTACATTTTACTTTTTGGAGCTCTCCCCTTCTTCTTGGTATGATAATAAGAGAGTACTTAGGTTCTTTTTCTTCTTCTACGCTCACTTTTTTACCTTATTTTCTTTACACATTTCGGACATAGTTTGAAATTGTTCTGTTGTCATTGAAACTTTTGCCCAAATTCCTTTCATGTACTTCAGATGCATGTGATAAATAAATGGTAAAGATAAGCAAGCAAAATAAAGCCGTGAGTATGAGTTTCTAGACTCAACAGTTGTTGCTGGTCGGATTCGTTTATGACCAGGCAATAAGAAATAATGCAATGCACTCACTTCCCTTTTTACGGGCTCAATCTTGGCCGCCAGGAAAGCCATTGAGCCCAAACCAGCCCACACAACTGGCATTGCATATATCACCACTGCTACGGCGTGAATAGAGTACCTTGAACATAGACATTACGTGCGATTGTTTTGACGTATTAGCTTGATGCATAGGTTTTTCCGACTTTTTTGAAAATATCTCAATGGCGAGCCAACCTGAAGATTAGAGGTATGCACCATCACCATCCACTACTCGACGCTAACACTCAGGCAGCTTTTCGATTTCTTTTTCCCAAAAGGACGGGGGCTGGGACTTGAAGGAATCGTCGAGTTCCTTTCTAACTTTATCCTCTTCCAACTTTTTTTTCGTCCAGAGGTGGCTGAACAGCCAGTAGTCGGACGGGGCGAGGTCAGGGCTGTAGGCGGCAGTCAGCAATCTATACTTCTTCAGCTTGGCCTGGATCGCCTTTGCGGTGTGAGGTCGGGAGTTGTCTTGGTAGAAGTAGACTTCCGCATTCGGTCCACGAGTACGGTCAACGTGATCCTTCGATTTCCGCAGCTGGGTGTGACAAATGTGGAAGCGCCAACCGTCTATCCCTTCTCCAGCAGCTCTCAGTGCCCAATGCCTCTCCTGGTCCACCAATTAAGCAGAAAAACTTTCCTGGAGTGAAGGTCGGCGTAGGAGGTGGCTTTTGGCTAATCTCCATGGTGGAACCACTACCGCTCCCTCACATAGTTATCGTAGAGGACTCACTCCTCATTTCCAGTGATTGTTGAGTGGGGAAAGTAGAGTTTTTGTTTGGAGAGTGAGGAGAGAAGCTTCGAGAGATCATGGGTGGACAATTGATGTGGGACCCATCGACCAAGCTTCGCTGCCTTGCCGAGTTGTTCCCATCCACGTAGAAGGGTCGAATGATTATAGCCAAGCATGGTCGCTATTTTTCGGGTGGTTAGGTACGGGTCCTACTCCACTGTGTAACTTAGTACTTCCGGGTTCAACTCCATCGGCCAACCCGAGTTGGGAGCATCTTCAAAAAAAAANAAAAAAAAACTCATCTCTTGAATTTGGCGAACCAAGTCTTGCATGTGTGGCAAGAGATGACGTTCTCACCGTGTGTTTCCACTAGCTCGTTATGGGTTCCCTTGCATACCAGCCGATATCGCGGAGCAAAAGGCTGTGCAAACAAAATGCGAAAGAATTTAGCAAGGGAAAAAAACTTATGCATCACTCTAAAGTTTTGTCCATCGCCAGAGAGCAGGCCTTACTTAATAAACTCAGGGTATTCGAGAACCAGGATTTCGAACAGGTGGTAATATTTTAGTAGAGTGAATTTTATTTAATAGGCTACATAATTGAAATTTACCATGGCATCGCACCCCATATTAGTAGTGTTAGCTGCGTCAAAGCGAGTGTTAAAACACTCATAGTGACAAATACAATGGCATAGTTGGTAACAGCCGCCCTGCACTCTCCAGCTAAAAAGAAATGAATGAATGGGATGAAGACTCCAATACCGCATCTAATTAGCCAGTCAAATAACCAATCTTTACTGAGCCCCCAAGGTGTAAAGGATGTGGAGAAGCTCATCCCACATTATTGGCTCCACCCTCCAGGCTATCCGTGCTTCAGCACCTTTACAATAAGATATCTAAGAAAGTCTCTGCTTGATCCAGGACTGTGGGAGCTGCGCCTAACCTGAACCAAACCTACCACGAAAATTCTCATAGCTTCATTCTCATGTATTACATCATGTTTAACTCTTCCACGATATCACTTGGCAATGACACGTACGTTTATGAAAAATGGAATTCCAGAGAGCTTTAACAAGGAAGGTCTTTTGAGGCGTGGGACGCTTCTTGAACATGATGTTTCGCATGGTGTAGAGGCATGAGCACTGAGTACAGAACTATGGTTATTTCCGCTACGTGGCCTTCTGAACGCCAAAGAAGGAGCAAAAATGATTTTGTCAGAAATGGCCGTTTCAACCCACTGAGCGCCGTTTGTTTCATTGAACGACTGTCCACACAGTATAAGGCACCTGTGGGCTGCGCATTGAAAATAACGTAAACTGTAGGCAAAAAAGGGAGCCACATGTTGAAACACTTGAAAAGTGCGGGTTAGTTTCATATGAGCTGTCCACGGTTGCGCTGCTGACAGTGACGGATGGTGTGGTGGGTAGCGTTGTGGGCTTCGAGCTGGGACGGCCAGGCTGAATTGATGGTTCGGAACCTTGCGGTGCCGCTATTTTTGCATTTTATGTTGCCATCTCCAGATTGGCTCCATATTGCACCAGGACCAGAGCAAATGCCGACTAGTCGTGGTCGTGACCAGATCAAGCGATAAGTTGATTTGGTCACGACCATGAATCTACAAGTTGGATTTTATTGATTCTGACTGGGACGAGTTGTACCCCTTATCACGAGTGGGATTGCTACTTGGCGAAGGCGTGGTAGTACGTAGGTACATATACATTTTCCGCCACCAATTCACCACCGCTTCCTATTTGCCAAGTTCCTCTTCCTCCATCCTGCTTTTGCAATGCTTTTTTCTTAACAAAGTTCTTCTCGAATAAAGTTAACACTAACCATCATTCTCACTCGCATCAGGGCATAGGAAAACGTTGAAGTTTGCCTTCTCTACAGATCGATGGAGCGGAAAGATAGATGTAAGTAAGAAGATAAATTTTATTTGATGAGGTCATGCAAATCACCACAAAAGTCCTATTGCCGGGTAAGAAGATTAGTATCTCATCAAATTCCGAACCGTAAGGCATTCATGTTTGAAGAAGGACAGAAGCATGCTGTATACCAGTTCCTCACGGGCGGCAAAAATGGAAAACCATCATCTGAGCAGCTTTGCTCACGTGGAATCACAGAAATCACTGCTTAAGTAATATTACTCACGACCAATCGACGCAACATTTCTCAGCTTCTTTTTAACCAACTGGGCCTTTTTGGCATCTTCCTATAGATCCAGCTCCAGGAATAGGAAGCTTCCCCTCAGATATTGGACCTGGGACCTAGAACGTGCGGGTTAGCCCCTCTGTCTGGCATTGAGACCACTAAAAATTTGTACGTGGGAGGAGCAAGCGAAGAGATGACCAAACCCTTACATGAGGTTCAACTACACTGATTACGTCTTTCGAACTGTTCAATCTGTTGGCAGGGTATGAGCAGGTTAGCTTATCACTGTTTCTAACGCAGCATCAATCTTGCGGAGTTGCCATTGTGCGATTGGGTGGCGTGTGCCTCAAAATATACAGCATACATGGGGGTTATGACATGAAAACAACAGGTGTACCATAACGATGGCAAAACTTCAGAAAGGTGCTTCTATTTGGTTACTCTTATTACTGGTTCAATCTTATTACTGTCTGATTGGTCCTGGTCGCGACCATGACCAGTATGGCACTTGCTTTGGCCATGGTGCAATATGGAACCAATCTAGAGGTGGCAGCTTAAACAGCGAAAATAGCAGCACCTAAAGGATTCGAACCATCAATCCAGCTTACCCGTCCCAGCTCGAAGTCCACATCGTTATTCACCACACCATCCGGCGCTGGCCGTTGACAGCTCATATGAAACTACCCCGCACTTTTCGACTGCTCCAACATGTGGCTTCTTTTTTGGCTACCGTTCACGTTATTTCTAAGGCGCAGCTCACTGGCGCCTTCTACTTAGCGGACGGTCTACGCCATGAATGAAACAAACGGCGCTCAACGGGTCAAAATGGCCATTTCTGACAAATCATTTTCACTCCTTTTTTTGGCATTTAGAAGGCCACCTAGCGAAAATGGACCATAGTTCTGTACTCAGTGCTCGTGCCCCTATACCATGCAAAAAAAACCATTCTCAAAAAGCGCCCCACGGTCTGGAGGACCTTTCTTGTAAGCTAAGTGACTTCGTAAAACTGCAGCACTTGACCTCATAGGTCGGTCATGCAGGCACTAAACATCCCTTTACTATCTTATCTTTGATTATTTGAAATTCCTGTCGTTTGGACTTTGTATTTCAATGTATTCCGTTTTAACTCTTTTCCTGGCAACTTTTTCAAATTTTCAATGCTCGACAAGCAAGGGATAGCGAATAATCGAGTAGTTGGTAATTCGATTTCAACGCAAGATGAGAATGTTAGAGCTTCCTTCTGGCGAACTGGGTAATCCGAGTCTTTGTTGTCATCGCAAGGGCGCCATAAGCTTCCAGGTCAGATTGACCTCGAATACATAGAATCGTGTTCGTCGAGAGAAACTCAATGGCGAATTTTTAGCCTGTTAGTCGGTTACCTATACACTGCTCCGCATAAATACATATATGTCCACCGATGCATTGCCCAAACACTCATAGTTCTCGATTGAAAGCTATTAGAAGTTTGTGAAAACTCTAAATTCGTACACGAAAGAAAAGTGCTAGTGCCTTGATTTTATACCTTTAATCTGTGAAAAAGTCGTAATGACCTATTCAGCAGAAATATACATACGTCCAACCTACTTTTTCTTGCGTCCTCTCGTTTTCGCTCGGTATAACTGCTCTGATGTAACGCTCTTTGATGTAACCCTTTTCGTTTTTGGTAATGGTTGGTAAAACAACTGTCAGGATTTGGATGAGGTCAAATTTTCAAAACTCTCAGGCAAGGATCGTCAAACCGACTGATCGCACAGGGTTTAGGCCGCCGCCGCGACTTCGTCAACAGATTCCTCAAGAGTAATGGTGTTTATGGGATCAACGAACCTTCTTTGCTTCAGAATAGAGATAAGCGACGAATTCTACGAAAACATCGATCACGCCAACGACAGCGCGAAAATAAAATCTTCTCTCGAACTCGATGTCTCAACGGATACAGTTTATCGGGTGGTATCAAAGTCCAAAATCACTGTTCGTAAAAAAATGTGGAAGCCTCCGTTCATGACATCAGTAGGAAAACAAGTGGATATCACGGAAAAAGGACACATTCGACCCGACTTGAAGATGGTAGCTGTTCCTTCCTGCATATCAATATTCTTTCGCTGGATGTTTCTGCTTCAGGTTGTGATTTCCGATACAAAAAGTTCAACAGTGACAGACCGGAGTGCAATCGATTCTTTTGGCACGATCTCAGGGAGGGGAAACTTTTTTCCAGGACGGAATTTCAATTAAGACGGCGTGATGATTTGGGCAGCAATCACATTGGGATGGCGACTGTTTCTCCGGCTATCGGGCTGGGCTGGTTCGAGGCACGCGCTCCCTTTTCGGAAACAGAATCGAAGGGAACAAAACTTTGTTTTTATGCAGAATAACGCCTGGTACATGTCAGCGCAGCACCGGAACGTAGCCATGCGTCATATATGAGCCCTGACCTCAATCCAATGGGAAACGTAGTGGTTTTCACGGTGAGACAGGCGCATGCCAGTTATTGTCAGTTTTGAGGCATCAAGGAGCTCTAAAAAGGAGGTTGGGAGGGGGGGAGTGTATGCCGCTCGACGAGATCTTCTCTGAAATGCAATGGAGTGAGTTTAAGCCGCCGCGCATGGCCTCTTCTTAATTTATGGAGAATCCGCTATTGGGAACATCATTGTTTATTGCTCTTCGTATCAACAACAGCCGATGCTGCATATGCTGTTGATGTTGAACATGGTCAGTCATATGAGTTCAATACGAAACCATACAGTAATTCTGAGTCATTTCAATCTCAGCACCGAGTGAGTTGTTCCCGAGCTTTTGAATAATGCTTTTAGTAAGTTCTTCCAACGATTGCAACTTTACAGGTACGTGATGAAACCAACCTACGGTCTCAATGTACTCGATGTCGTCCTATCCTCTAGGCAGATCATCTTTGATTTAAACACAGTTCACGATAATTTTGGGTAATCCGGATTATGACAAAAAAT
>UZAF01017040.1:37044-49969 GCA_900617895.1 Haemonchus placei | reverse complement strand
GGCGGAACGAATGCTGACCGAGTTTGACAATGCTTGTGGAAAGATCGAATTGAGACTGAACTTAAGGAAGACGATGTTCATGAAAAACGGTTTGGTACCTGATGCTCCCTTCACGCTAAACGGAAAGAATATCTCCGAATGCTCTAGCTATGTGTATTTAGGTCGGGAAGTCAACATGATGAACGACCTAGCTCCGGACCTGTGCAGAAGGAAACGCGCCGCGTGGGGAGCATTTAAGAATATCGAGGGAGTATTGAAGAAAACAAAGAACATCCGGCTCCGCGTTCACCTTTTCGACACTGCTGTTCTTCCTGTTTTGACGTACGCCTCAGAGAGTTGGACTCTACGAAAGCAGGAAGAGCATGCTGTCAGCGTTGCTCAACGCGCTTTGAAAAGGACGATGCTCGGAATTTCCCTGTACACGCAAGTGCAGAAGGTAATCCGGAGTTCCGAGCTCCGTCAACGAACGAAGATCAGGGATGCCGTTGACTACGCCAAGAAATCGAAGATCAGGTGGGCCGGACACGTTATGCGATATAGTGATGACCGTTGGACCAGGACGGTTACTGACTGGATCCCTCGGGAAATCAAACGAACTCCAGGAAGGCCGCCAACGAGATGGTCAGACTTCTTACGAAAGCTCTAAACGAAAGGAATGTTGATCCTCGTGTCCCTGGAGCGATTCATTGGACCACTCTGGCTCGTAACAGGGACGAATGGAGACGTTACTGGCGCCCGCTCGAGGAAATCGACGATCAACGGGACGACAGGTGATACAGGTGATATAGTGAATGTCCCTAAGCCAGTCGGATAGTTTCCTTCCTGGTTTTATTGGAAATTTTTAGAAATTAATAAATTACTTACATTTGAAAATTGCTGAAGGTTAGGATTGCCAGTGAACTGAAGTTTCGAACGCGTCATATTGAATCCCGGTTGTGTAGACAGAGTATTGCGAGGATTCAAAGCATCGATTATCGATTTGTAGACCCCATCGTGGGAACTGAATGGACGTATAAGACCACCGAAAAGTCTCAATAACTGTAGAAAAGTAGTAGGAGTCAATCGAAACGCTCTAGGACTCACTATGTAAATGCCTGTCCATACAACGGGTTCACTGTTGGCGTCGGTGGACAGTTCTTGACTGCAGCATTCGCAAGCTTCTCCAGGTCGCAATCCCATGTCTACAATTCATGAGAAAAAGAGTAAATGCCATAGACAGAAAGAAAGAGAGAGAGATCGAAGGATTACGGAGTTTCTGGGAGTTAAAATGGCAATTTGTTGAAAAAGATATCCCCTGTATATGAAAAAACCGTATCTTTTCATAACTGTCAGCTATGGTGCTGCTCTCGTTCACCCTGCCTCCCAGGGACCAATAGGTCCACTGTTCCAGGTTATTTCATACCAGGTTTGGCTGGGAATCGGCGTGATTCCAGCAAGGTCACCTGTTAGTAACAGCCTTTCCCTCATTTCCCGAGTCCAACACTCCGTGAACTCAGGCAACGAATAAATTTGGTGGCACACTTGGAAGTTATGGCCCATTATCATGGTTCATCACCAGATACCTCTACTTCCTACTGCTTACTACCGACGTCCTCTACCACTGTCGACATTTTCGATCCATCTGCCATCCTCATCAGTTTCTATAGTTACGGTTGACAGTGAATACTGGAAAGCAACAAAAGTTGGCGATTTTCTGTTGACGATTTCAGTAATCATCTCTTATCACTTCTTACAGCCCAGCATCGGTCTTTGCTACCATGTGATCACTAACCATATCAATTTCCAGTGAGAAGCCTGCCAGATACATGCAAAATAAGTGGAGAAATCAAAACAGTCTTCCTATTACCACGTTATGTGGGTTATTATCACTTCGAATCACTTCTTATCACCCATTATCTAGTTTTCCACTTTGTTTGGCGAACCAGTTCATAGTTTTTTTAAATTCGTTAGATTTAGGATGTCCTGCAAACTCCACATGTTCTGCTCCTCACCAACTCCTCTTTCGATGTCCATTGTCACTCCCTTTCACCCGTTTCGACGTTTGTGTGGTCGTTCCTTCGCAGTATTGCTGTGACATTGAGTGGTTTTGCACGGGCGATTTTCTAACACATCGGTTCTTCAGAGGTTTCTTGCTGTCCTCTGCTTGCGAACGGTATCAAATTCTTTTACCTCTACAGTTTCTACAGCTAGACATCACTGGTTCTCCGTTTTCTATGATATACCTATCCCTGCTTGTCAACATTGTCAATTGATTTCGTTGACTATTTTTTTCACAATGGAGTTTTTTCTTCCCCTTCATGACGCATTGATGGAAATAAGAATGTCATAAGAAACCTCCAGCCAGTATCGGGACTCATCTGACGAGAACTATTTTCTGCGAAGGCATCTCAATTCAATGGTAACAACCGAGTGACTTACCAGCACTTGCATATTTTTAGCCTTCGGTAGCGTCAGCCCACCGACCACCATCCATCCACCGCTGCTCACATCACTTCGCATCTGATTATAGGCTTCTAGAATACCTGCCCGATCAGCATCTGTTATGGAGGAGCCATCAGAGCACTTGCTATTCACCGAGTAAGTGGGAAATAGATCAGACGACGAACAGAATCGACCAACCTAAATACTTCCTGTTGTTCAAAATCTAATTTTCGATCAGAAAATTTTAAAAACTCGCCGTCAGAACTAAAATGAGACATGGTGACGTTGTCATCGCGCGTCGGCCGGCCTATCTGTTGACGATGGCTATGAAGAATGAGTTCATATGACTTTTTCATAATCGCCGATTTCTCCATTTCTCGGTTTTGCTGAACCGGTCGCAGAGCCGCCGTTCAGCGAGCGATCTGCCCTTGAAGAACACCGATATTGTTACAAAAATTATCCGTGCAAAGCCACTAAATGGTACAACAATGAAAAACGATGCGGTGAAGTTGTTTGTTTGTTTTGCCAAACAGGACTGTTTCTTTACTTCGTTACTTCCCTAATGGTCGATGTTTCGGTACAGCACTACAGATTAGGGCGGTTCTGCAATGCTTCTGAATCCATTGATGTACCACCACGGTCGACTTTGGCTTTCTAAAGAAATGCTCCCGATTCACTTGGCCTATAAAATGAACGGCCTGAGCAGCTTTTTGATTTCCAAGTTGTGACAAAGCGGAAGAAGCCGAAGCGTAAACCTAATAACGCAAAAGTGCTGTATAATTTCAAAGCGGCTCCAGTAAGAACAGACTTGCCCCAAAATCGAAAATCTGTTATTTGGCTTTGCATTTTGACTTTTTTGCTCCTTCGAAGTTCTTCTGACAGCTCCTCGGTCTGCGATCACCACACGTCCTTGTCAGTTGCATTTCCGAAGTCGCATGTATCACGAACGTTTTAGAAAGACCTGACTGCGATAATGTTGGATTCACCATAGATCTCCACGGTTGCTATCGTCCTACTCACGATACGCTCTTAGTAATAGTGAAGATTCACGGTGAATCCAATATGCAGTCGTCCTTTGTAAATATGTCATTTTGAAAGAATAAGTCTAAGTGAGCTTCATTGAATCTATGTGGGTACCCGAACCACTTTAGTTCATTGTCACTAGTGGAGGTAAAGTTTTAATATTGAAGGTAAGAAATCGTCGTAATTCTGCTGAGGAAGCTCTAAACTTGGTTGTTACTGGAAAAAACTTTATTTATTTGTTAGTTGCTTTTTCTTGATGTTTATTTTTTATGTGAACGTATAGCCTTTTGTGAGACCCGGCACCCTGTAGCCCTGTGTTCAACGGAGTTCAGAAATAATCGACGACCTGATTCTTGTCTATCATTGCCACATTGTGGTCGCTCGTGCTCGGCCTTGTTTCTGCTGTTTGCACGTATTTCTGCAATAGTATGTGATTAGGGAACATAAATCAAGATATTTTTCCATTCAGGTTTCACTACCATTTTACGCAACCGAAATCATCAGTCAATTTTGCCTGGTGTGTCGTTAAGGCATGAGAACTAAAAGTGGTTCGAAACTTTCAAGTGGACCTGGTGCATTATGACTGTTCCTCGCATGTTTGGAATCAATGATACGTTTTGGATTTTATCGCTGCTAAAACGAAGCAGTGATTTCTGATCTAAATTGATGGAAAACTCAGTATTGTCTTCTCAGTTCTGCCTATAAATGGACTACAGGTACCCTGAGAAACTCAGTTCCGCTCATAGATCGAATACAGGTACCCTAAGAAGTTCAAGACGTTAGGGTAAGATCGACTGGTCGCTTTGGACTGCGGCTTTTTTCGAATGTTCACCCCCTCGAGCGTGAATGTCATTGAAGCGGCCGCAGCGTGCATCATATTCGATAACGGGTGATGGACGTAACGATACCGTATTATAAGGAAGGATACGATGTGATAATAAGAATACGGTATTGACCCTTGTCACTTGCAGATACCGAGTGATAAGGACTGATAATTGGCTATACCACCGAGTGTGTCACCGAAATTATTCTCGCCTCGTTCGCAGAGAGTAAGACTTAGCCAATAAAGCTTTCTCAAATCGGAGTCTGAAGTTGGTCTTATTTCTTACGTACTTGTGCCAAGCCGGCTCTCACCGCAGTAGGCGACGGCTTTTTTTCAATTCCCCATTTCGTAAAGAATAAGAATATGGAGTCCCTAGCGAGAATCGTAGTGACGCTATGGATGCGAACGTGGCCTATACAATGATTGTGATTGCTGCTCATGTACAAGTTGGTGTTATTATTCTCCCAGACGAGCCTGGTATCAACTTACCGACTCTGAGGGAGGAAGGCTTGACTGGCGTGGAAGAACATCGATTCGTGGTCCGACTAGACCATGGGTGTGCGAAAGTGCGCCACTTGCCATTGAACCATCTCCGCTCCTCATCCCGATTTTTGAAACTTAGGAAGACTCTGATAGGGGTGAATAATGGAAATAGGGCTCATCCTCTCCATTTACATACCCAAAAAGCATCGATCTTCACTCGCTGGGTCTATCTTTGTCTGTGCTAGTTCCTCCCCGAAGGGTCCACGCTGTAAATACGGGAGTGTTAGAAGATAGAGAAGTTTGATCTGATAGCTGTGAAATTATGGACCCTTCAAGTGATCTTTGGGTTTCTAAAGAAGGCGATAAGGTCAAAACATGTGTAAGGCCAAATAACAACAAAGATTTCTATCTTACAGACTCGTTTGGCAGAAGTAATAAACACCAACTTATGTATAGTGCCCATTTTTAAGACACGAAAGTTATTTGAAGGGCAGAGTTAGGTCTGGGGAACTTTTTAAAGCCACCAAAGCCTTTGATGCTACAGTAACAGTGTAAATACCATATAGTACAAGTAGAAATGCCTTTTTTTACCTATTTTGGATTTTCTCGTCCAGTACCTACCATTCTGGTACTCATTGAGTGTTTTTAATCACAGCATGTGCTACCTGTTATATTCTTGGTCATCAAATCAGAGAGGCTCTCGCCATTATCTTCTCCAAAGTTCTGTCTTTGGCTGATGATCGAGGAAATCCTCTTCGCCGAGGAATAGAAACGTTTGAAGAAGTGTTATGATGAGGTTCAGTGCCGAAGTCATTCTAGGGACGAGTTGGATGGATTGAAGGAAGGATGGTCAGAAGCCGTCGAGAATGTGGTCATCTTTGTACCACATCCGACATCTCCTGTCATCCAATGACGAGAAAATCAGAAAATATAATAGAAGAAGGTTCAGTTGATAACTCGATTTGTCCCAAGAAATGCTAGACGCCAGTCCATCCTGAAGAGTGGCGGTCTGCGGAAGCATTTTTAATGCAACTTGAGCCTGGTTCACCTCGTTTCCGAACGATTTCGCTCTTTGACAGTGACACACACGGTCTCATCTTGACTCGAGATTCGATGTAATTGGACTTTTTCGCTTTTTTATGGATTCTTTACTTCTTACTTCGTTTTAGTTTCAAGCTTGGAAGAGAGAGATCCCGGATACTGAAAGCTGTTAATAACTTCCCAGCTTCATCCAGTTTACAAAGAACCACTAAAGGTGCTGAGGGTATGTAGGGAGCTGTAGGTGTGAGGTTGCTGGAGACTTGTTTTCCAGTAGAAAAATGGTATGACATGTACTGAAAAAAAAGATTGGAACCCATTCTACAACCTGTTATCGTAGTGTCGAGTATCGTCAACGTCTGGAAGAATTTGATAGGGTCTCGTGTTTTATTAGAAGAAAAGAACTGATGGCTTAGATTGCGGCGTTTAGCAGACTGACTGAACATCACAGGAGATCCTCTCGGAACCAGCTACCTTTCACTTGGTTTGGAACCCGATTCTGAGCATATCAACTGCGCTATCGGCTCTCAGAATCTCAGATCCCACAGATATTCCCTATTCAACCGCATGGATCGTTCCCATGGACCCATCGAGGCAGCTCATCTTCACTTATATAAATTCCTCTCTTTGACCATTGGCTTTTGCTCTGTCCTTGTCTTTACAGCCAGCCCAAGAGAAGACTTAGCGCTCCGTTAGCGCATTTGCTAGCTCTCTAGGATCTGTTCTCAGCAGCGAGAAGATATGGTTTTACTGTAATCTGATGTATGGTTACCTATCGGGTTCGATTCAGTGGCGCCCAGTACTACAACTTCTTTGAGTATAGACTTTCTCCATCGTGGCCTTGGTATTGGTAAATGAGCTGGGAACAAATGTACATGGCTAATGGTACGGCAAACTGATACTAAAAAACTCCTTCCGGGGTAACAATAGCCAATTTAGTCCGAAAAAAAACCCGTACGTATTCGTTTTGGTTCTTGAGACCAGTGGATGATGATGGGAGTCCCACAGTGAATGTTTTTCCGGTTGACCGATTTCTGTCCATCAAGACGAGGGACTGACCTCAATAGTCTCAAAAAAACCTTACAAAATCCTTGACCTAGTCTATTGTTACATAATTTTCTACCATGGAAAAGTCAGGAATCTCTGGTCGCTCCTACTGTTCGTCCTATGGGAGGACGAGGCCGATTTGGCCATTGTATGTATGGGACCATAAAACAATGGGGTATGTTTGGTGAGCCACTTTGATCTAGCCGATACACCAACGAAAATGTATTTGTTGCGATCGGATCAGAATAATAACAGCAGCTAATCCCATTTTGATCAACATACAGTACCCCCCATAAACAGGGGTACTGTATGTGGGGGGGGGGCGTGGCTTTTTGACTAGTCATCGGAGGACGAGTTGTTCATACCTTCAAAAGGGCGCACCACCTCGGGCCCGTAAGAATTCCACATTTTTATGCGATTTGCCGTGGCTCAACTGAAATATGTTATTGTTCTGAACTACTTTTCGTTACTATTCTCATACTTTGTGGTTGTTTATTTGTTTACAGCTTGCCATTATTGATTTTGTGGTTCCTGTTTACCAATTTGTGGCATGTCATTGTACTGTACTACTAACTATTATCATTTTTGAAAATTTTGATTCGTTCTCCACGAATATTATCAAACATAAACTCTAGATAACACATATATTCAATTACTGTTAAATATCATTCATAATCACGGAAAATAGCGAAATCTATTGAGTTCCAAGGTGTTGTAGACAATATGGGATTAGAGGCCATCACCTGTTCGATCGATATAAATCATTTATTGATTGATTACATGGTTGCTACGGTACTGTCTCCGGTCCGCTCTCGTTCATTAAGAAGGACAGACATCAATCGGGCATAGACAGATGTTACGCCTGACGATATGGTAATGTCGTCGGTCGTCGGTCGGTCGGATTTCGATTGATCTCTGCCTATCTGGTGACTGATTTGTCCACCATTTTATCCTTTATTGGTCGATATTCCCTTGTATTGATTAACTTTGCCAATTATCGATTAGTTCGTGTTGGGGGGTTGCTGAGTGACCGACTTGTTGCACTGCGGCAAATTCGCTTGACCCTGACGCTGATGCAAACAAATGCCTACACATAATGACGGCTAGCTACCTACACGGCTGTTCAACCGCGACATTTCACGACATTCGCTTATCGATTGTTTTTATTGATTTATCTACTAAGCTTATGGTCATTTTATGCTTTTGAATTCGGAATCAAGTTAATTACTGAGAAGTTCCGGAATTTTTACGGCTTTTTAAGGATTTTTTTNTTTTTTTACAAAAAATTTCTTTCAAAAGTGGTTTAATTATTCGTTCTGTAGAATTTTATTCCTTTACGTCCCTTAATACTCTTTTTGAACATAAAGCTTTTTGTAAGGCTTCAACTAATGAGGAAATGGAAAAATCAAAATTTTCGACTTTTTTGATCGGAAGGGTCAATTTTGCTGCTAACCCGGATTGTTTTTCCCAGATCCATTCACAGTTAGTTCGGAAAATACACTATTTGAGGGATTTTGCTGTTTTGGGGTCTTATTAACGTCAAGGTGGTGTGTGCGACTTTGTCAGCACAATAGGGTTTGGTTATAGGATAAGAATAAGAATAGATAGAATGCGTGTGAGTTGTCGGGCGTGAGAGCCTTGTACCATCCCCATTTGGGTGATTCCCGAATTTTCCATCGATTTTCCAAACATCCTCTAAGCTGAGAGGTCTTTTTGAGACCATGCGATAACTTTCGAGACAGGCGGAGGATCCTTTTTTCCGAAGCGATTTTTTACATTTCAATTTTTTTCGGTGCGTTACCAATTTCAGTTTTTCCTTGTATGGTAGAAGTAATGAAGATGGTATTCTTGAGTCGTCGATCGATAACAATTGGGTTAATCGATAATTGGTCCCGAGCCATAATTGCATAGTTGTTGTCGGCGCAATTTTGTCGATGTCATCAGAGCGTCGTTTTTTCCTTGTGCGAATCGCATTTCTGTTTCTGGACCAAGACGTAGGCAGGAGATTGCTCACTGCGATATTGATTTATCGATTATTTCTTGGGTCTTTCTCTTCAAATCGTCTTCTTATTGGTTTCTGAAATATTCTATTCTAAACTGTGTCTCTTCTATTGCCCTATTATTGTTGTGTTGATGATTGGTAAAGGCCTATCGATTGTCTACCTCAATCCTCCTAGTCTGATCAATCGATCCGGGTACGGTAATCGATAGTGAACAGAACAAACCAAAGTTCGGGCCTCTTACGGCTCTTCAACGTCCACGACCGGCTCTTACCTCCCGTGCGTTCGGCTACAGCTGGCCGCAGTGACCTGTTGGACGAACACTCGCGATCCCCATAGGACCTTCCCAAGTGGGCCTCACCTGGAAACCTAGGAGCTTCTATTTCTAATGATATCTTTCGCCATTAGAAGTCTCTTCTAGATTACAGGTTTTTTGTACTCTTTTTACTTCGTATCTATCTTTTATCGATTGATATGGGTCAGAACGTCATCTGTCCAGCCGGATTTTTTTCCTTCTCAGTTCCATGTTTGTCAGACGATCGGGGTTTTTTATGTATTTTACAAAAGTTTTCGGTTAAAAGCCTTCATTTTGAAAACATGTTTGGTTTCCCTTCGTTTTTTTCGGGGTTTGGTTTTGTTTATGAATCATATTTCTAGTAAATAAGAAGATGTACCTGTTTAAGAGCTCCCTCCCACTGGAATGAGAACGATACAAACGATTTGCATTCTATTCCCGGACCTACTTTTCGGGTAAAACTTCAGAGGCAGTTTTAGAGTGTGAAAGGCTTAAGTTAGGGCCTAATTATCTCGGACTGAGACCTTGAAGTGCTAATTATCGTCACAGTCCATAAACTAGACATAGAATCGTTTGGTTCAATTTAGTAGAACGCCTTTTATTCGTTCCCGTGGCGTCAAGGTCGGCTATTTTCCATTGCAAAGAAGAAAATCGCCGTCCCAAACGAGCCATCCGCTCGTCGGCTCGATTGTGGCCGGCGATTCAGGGTCGGCGAACAAATTATCGCTCTTCTTGTCGGCGGTTACTGTCCACCACCATGACTAACTCCTAATCCTATTTGATATTTTCTGAAGGAATTGGACACCAGGGTCTCTCCGTTTCTCGTTTTCTTCGGGAGTCTTGTATTACCCTAGGAATTCATAGTAACAACAGGTGCCTTGACGTATGCCGACGATCAAATCCTAGGGTAACTACCCCAGATTCTCTCAGAAACAAAAGGGATTGGAATGGACTGCATTTAGGCTGGAGTATTAACAGACAACCTAACTTTCTGAAATCTCGTCGTCATTCGGGTTATTCTAGATTTCTCTGGGACAATGAGAGCAAAACTGTGATTAAATCGAATATAGGTGGCCTTACAAATTGTGTTTGAGCGGATTACGCAACTGCCTTTTTTAACAGTTACGAATGGAAGTCGAGTGTGTGGCGTAATCTGCTCGGATTCACCGTTTCGTGGTTGCTATCCTTCAATGAACCCGTTTTTTATGGGCCGCCTCTATCCCTGGCCCCTGCTTCCGCTCTACTAAATCTTGCAAGGCTGCCCAAACTTCGGATGTGCCTAGCATTCGGTTATTTCGTTAAATCCGAAAATGTGATGATTTGCATGAAGAATTAATCTGTAAAAGGCAGTAATTCAAGTAATTGCTACCTTTCTCAGCGCTCAGTAATTGCCCGGAACTGAACCTTTCACAACTTGACTACCGTTTACTTGAAATACGTCAACCTCCTTATTTCCAACTACTCAGCATCTCCAAGTCGAACCAGGTCAGGCAGAATGAGTGAACTCGTTTGCGCGAGCAGGAAGTAACCTAACGACCTACTCATTCATATAGATTGACTGATGGTAAATATTAATCAGACCCTTTCGTGGTCGTGTCTGCTTTTTTTAGTGGAAATCATAAGAGTTTTTCAATTCCTCATAGAGATTTCCGACGTTTCTTTTGGCTTCACGCAATTTATCCGACATTTTTTTTCGTCTGCGATTTATTTTGTTCCTACTTCGACTTAATTCACTGTATTTTTTCGCGTGTGTATATCTTGTCATGGTCCGTTTTGAACGCGACAACTCGGACTCCGGACGAGATGTCCAGAGATCCATACGACTGCGGTTTTTATCAAATTTGACGATACTTCCACCATATGATGTATAGGGATTCAGTCAATCCAATCTGCATTCATTGCCCATTGGGGCTTGCTAGGGGTATCTTAAGGAAATGTTTGGGCACATTCTGTTACCTGTTGGAGATATATTGTTGATTTTTGGGTTCTCGTAAGATGGGATTCAAGCTTACTCTTACGCTTTCACAATTTCCTTTTCTCGACAGATCAACCTTGTGCTTTCGATTTCCGAAATCTTCAGAGTCATCCCCGTTCTGTTTGCTCAAGTTGCACCCACCTGAGACTCCGCTGAACCCCATTCAAGGATGCTCAGCTGCTCTCACCGGTATTCCGTCGTGACGCCTGGTTGTCTCGATTCAGCTCTTCAATTTCGCCGGCTTTCATTGTCGAAACGATCGATGGTCGCAAAAAAAGCCTCAAAACCGATTTGCACCGTTCCCTCCCTGGGCGTGTGTACAAACATCGTTTCAGCACACGTCTCCTCAAAATATCTGAACTAAATACAGTGGGTTACTGTAGCTCGAATCAATGTTTGGCTTCTTCCAAAAGGCTGTCATACGAACCATACAAACCACGCACCGCTATAGTCACTCGAAAAACCTGAAAATTTGAAAAATAAAAGTCGAAAAAACGTATCAGGGTCGCCTGGTGCTGCTTATCGTGAATCGAAAAAAGTAGGTACCAAGTTCTAGGCTGATATGTTTCTGCGTCAAGTTGAAGACTCTATCCGCTTCCTCCTAGTTGGACGAGTTTTCCTAGCATGAATCAGAAAAACCCAGCTCAGCTGGTAGGCAATGAATGCCCCTGCTTGATCGCCTCCTTCATTTGTTCCAATTCAGGATCATTCTCTGAGTTATCCTTATGTCAGTGGCTCACAGGCTTCATATCCTGTGTGACTGGAATATAGCTGACAGAGGTATTGCCATATGTATTCCAGTCAGGACCGCACCGAATAAGTTCGCCACGTTTTTTTTTTCTCTTGAAAGATCTCTACTATTGAGCATTCCTTTTCGATTCCCAATAATCTCTTTTGTTTTGTTTATTAAAAGAATTGGCGTACTGTAAGTGGTCCTAAACCGATCAGCCATGCCGTCCACTGTTTACACAAGTGAGTGAATCTCCCTGCATGTTCGTTCGTTTATTTTTCAAGCCAAAGGGCCGACAGGTCGAAGCACCGGTTTCAGTGAAGGACGAGCTGCTATGCTTTCGTTCGTCAGCAGTTCCCTTGCTACGATTGCTGCCGGTTCTGTTTTGATAAGTTTTTGATTAATATCTGATTCCCTGATCCTGTATAATACCCTTGATGAAGGTTGACATTCGAAGGTTTTTCATCTCCAAATGGCAACACAGCAGGCATTCATCAAATGCTCACACATGAATTATTTTTCGTGGATTTGAACGTCAAAATCCTTGTGAGCTTGCAATCCTGCGATCGGCTTTACATGACTTTGGACGAGTTTTCCCGACTGATCGTGCCTTTTGTATGTTCGTTTTGTTTCGTGATCGTTCTTGCACCGTTTTGTTGAACTTGCTCACTTGGTTCGGTATCGTGTTCTTGGTCTAATACCATATGAGGCTGACTCTGTGTCATGCCGTCCATATAAATGTGTCAAAGGCGGAGTTTTCGAAATGGGCGGAGCCCGTTGAACTACCAAAGACCTTGGTGGTCTGGAACTGGAAGTTTTCTACTTACATTGAACAAGTATTAGGTTGATGCACAATTATTGCGGGTTTTTTTCGCAGCTTTTTTTTCTCTCGATAGAATTTGAATATTGAGTTCGAGTTTTTTCTAGAAATGATCTACTTGATTTTCTCTACAAGAATATACTCAAAAAATCATCCGCATATTCGCAAAATTAGGCTTAACTACTTCGAGAAAGCTTGGAAGGTGGCGCAGTCATTCCGCGATCTCAGTAACTTTTCAGCAATCGTTCATTAGGTGATCTAGTGAAAGTA
>UZAF01017040.1:0-36119 GCA_900617895.1 Haemonchus placei | reverse complement strand
TAGGAAGAGGGTTGTATTTCAAGAAGAGAGATCATTGAGAAGATTTGAATTCTCTGAACTGATGATGAAGCCGTTGAAAAGAAAACTGCCACATTTCTTTGCGTTCCAGATACGGCTTCTCCTCTGCTAACTAGTCCGGCACTAGTAATGAAGTATGAGGGGAAATAACGGAGGCCAGTAGAGGGCACGTTCAACAATTTTAGTGCTTATGCCTCTTGTTCTACTGTAGTTTGATCCATGTGAAACATTCGTAAATTCTTTGAACAACAACTCTTTTACGAGAATATCATCATTTTTTTGGTCATATCGATCGATAAGTGTATAATTTCTGATCTCATCAAGCTCCTCTACTGTCGATTTACCGGAATAGGTCCTCTAGGGTTTAGTGGATTGTCCGATAGACATAGAATTTGATCCTTGCACTGTTCAAATGGTAACCACTCTTCTTGCCGTTAAACACCTCTGAGAAATCATGGCCTATTCGTGCAACTCCCCTTTTTCTCACATTCTTCTCCAATCGAAATCGTTAATGTTTCGTTTACGATCGCAACTGTTCCTGATCCTCAGCGTCCGTGGGCTTTTATATTCTACGAAGTCAATCTCAGCATGATCAAGTGTGACAGGTACTTCCCCATTTTTTTCCAGAGACTCTAATTTCTGGCCAGGGATGCTCTGGAGATTTGTGAAATTTGCTTCTGTAGGGCTGCCAAGGCTTAGAGAGCAGAATATTTTTGGAACCACCCCAATTTTCGTGCCTTGCTCGAATCATTTCCCTTTTTTCTATATTTTACCCTAGGATTATCGAGCTCTGAGAACATCGAATTCTATTTTCATTCTTTACCTTTGAATTTCTTTATTCTGGAAAGTGTTTATTCTTACTTGAGAAAGGTGTTAGTGCCTTTTCACCGAAAGTGTTTACCTCTGTGACGCAGTGGGCTACGTGACGAACCGATTGGTACTGTAAGATCGGAGATCTCTTAGGTAAAGTCGGTAAACTGCTGAAAACTAATTCCATCTTCAGAATATTTAATTGAGGATTTTGACCTCTTTTTATTGGTCCCCACCTGGTCTGTACTTCCCATGCAACTACCGGGGGATCCGATTCAAAGCTTGTCGTAAATTGTATAAGTTCTCTGGGTCAAATACGACTGAAGCCTTTCTCTCACAAACGTGCTTGACTAGCTCCCTAATCAAGAAAGGGCTTAACCTGCGTACCGTGAATGTTAGTTGAAGGTAGTAATGGTTGCACAGGCGTTCTGGAAGCATACAGTCTCTCGCTGAAGATGTTGGCTCTTTCGGATTATTTTATTGTTTGGATGGAAGTCAGATTCATGGCGTACACTCGTGGCAGTCTGCTGAAAGCAGTGAATGAGTCATCTTGAACTGATAAATTTGTCGCCGCATTTCTGGTGCGGGAAACCTCCATATACTATGATGTAAATGGGGCCGGGGATACTTGGTTAATAGAGGGGAGTACATATAATCCAAGTGGGTAGAGAGGAATGGAAAAAGGGATCGTTCCGGTCGAAGGATAATGTAATATGTTTCATTGTATGATGTAGATAAACGATAGCGACAATAAATCCTTTCGAGTGACATAAAGAAAGCGATTGTCTGTCAACTCAAAGACCTCTCCCTTCATTGACGAACTATGTAAGCGAATGGACCAATCTGAGCTGCGGAACGGACATATGTAGGTATTTGCAGGCGAGATCGCTTAATTTCTTTCGCTGATTTTCACCAGAAATTCCAGGTCCATTTTCTGGCTGGCTTTTTCTGTCTGAAGTTAGTCATCGTCATCTCCTACGAATGGTCAAGTTCATCCTTCCTGCTTATTTCAAGTCCCATTCATCTTCCTAGGTGAATTTGCCATCGCTAAAGACGATAGCACTTCAACAGACTGGTCCCGTTCTCGCCTCCAGTAACTTCAGCAATCGTTTTTTGCCCGATTTTCGAGGTCGCTCTCAAGTGTTGCGAGGGCTTCCGTTTGAGTTTGCTCATCTTTAGCTGCTTTCCACCTATTTCTAGATCACCCACCCGCTCTTCGTTACTTCCGCCTTGTGGATATGGATATACCGTACTTGAGGCTTCTATAAGTCTGTCTTTAACCTATGGACGGGAATGCAGTAAAATTCCATTCTGGACCAGCCCCTAACACCAGTTCTTATGCGATTTCAGAAAGCCTTCATCATAAATGCGCTCTGTCTTAATGTATGGACTCTTCTTTTTAAGTCGTCCAAGCCGGCTTGATAGCCTTTTATGGTAGCCTCCACCCAGTTGTTCGATCATTGTTGTCGGCGTGAATTAGCCGTTTACTGATCGGGCTTTTCCTCCATCCCAGCTGATGACAGCAGACGACGCTCCTTCAGCTTTTCACCGACTTTTTTTAGGCCTTCCGACTGCTCCAAAAGTGATCACAACCTGCGCAAAACCTTAGGAAACCAGGGGATTTTCGAGGGTATCTTTACAGCAGTGTGATCAGCTTTATATCGGATACTGTAGCTGGGTACTGTACATGGGAAACTAGTCATTTTGCGACGAGCAAAAAGGGCTGCGGTTTTTGCAACAGTCATACTGAACCAGTGTGCTTCCTACTCCTTTTTCAATCGTCCGTTCTATCAAACAGGTATCGTCCACTATGAAAACTTGGCTCCACGAAATAACTGGGTCTGGTTCTAGTTGTGTCTAGCTCACTGGTTGGTCAGGGCCGTGCATGACGGATATTTGGTCGACTGTGTCGTTAGGTCCACTTTGATCGGTCATCTAATTGTTTAATTCATTCAAGTAATGAAGAAGAAAACTCAGTTTTGATTTTGATTACCGAGATCTACGCCGGTTCTTTTCATCAAATCGGCTTTTCATTTGCTCGTCTTTCCCTTAGCCACCATTTCTGGAGTATCCCATCGAATTTTTCGTCCTTTTTGATGCGCTCTTTAAAAGCTGCGACGGGGACCAGTTTCGTCACGATTGACCTTCTTTTTTTCGTTGCTGGACAACCTCCAAAGTTTTCCCGTTCCAAGCTGACAACGTCGCCAACAACTTGTTTTTTTGGCGCAACGCCGCACGTTTTTTCTGACCTCATTTTCGCCCCGAACTCGATTTCCTGTGACAAATGGTCACAGGGCGTCAACATACGACTGACGGACGACTTTTGCTCTAACCCTTGAATCCCCTTTGATTTCCTTTGCCACTCAGAATGATCGATAGCGATCGATTTTCGATTGAATGGCAGTACCGTGGAATTTCAATTGGCCGAATCTACTGATCATTGGAGATCGACACCTGACCAAAGTCGTCTGAGGAGTTTCTAAGGTCTTGGGAAGACCACACTTTTATCTCGACAAGCTAGGAAAATAGGCGCGTAATCCCTAATACGGGTACCGCTATTCTGAAGGGACGTAGAAGACGTGGCGCATTCCAGAGAGGGCGATTAAGGTCGAGTACACTTTATTGGGAGAATTAACTAGTCCCTATGCGGATATACTGATGTTATGACTATGTGAAAGATATTTTGACATCATGACCATATAGTGGATATGGAGCTGGGATGTGACGCCGTTATCGTCTGCACTGTGCAGGGATCGGATCTGGGAACAGAAACCTTCCCGCATCGTCATCTTTGGGGGTAAACTCACTGTACTGTTGTTATCAGTAAGTTTCAGTAAGAAACTACTTATCACTTTTGATCTGTACAGCTCGATAGTTGATTGTTGATCGATCGCTGATGGTGGCCGTCGCGGATCAGTCGATCGGCAGCACACCATCAGACGCCGATGGCTGGCCGCCTACTAGACGACGTGGGCGCTTCGCCGTTTCTCATTTCATGAATTCATTTATTCTGGAGCTCATTTGAAGTATTCCCAAGATTTATTATCGATCGATTTAGATCTCTTATCGATCCATCGCTTTTTGTGGTCTTCTTTTATGTACACGGTCTTATCAGTGTCCCTTTTATGAGCTGCGCTACTATTTTGATTACCATTTCTTTCACAAATCACGGTCGATTCTGGCGCTTTTTTCTGGGCGATTCAGCGATTCAGGGACTTCTCTGTATTTTTGTACCCACTTGTTCCGCTTCTCTTCCNCCCCCCCCCCCCCCCCCCCCCCTAACTTTTTTATGTTGTGTTAAGATTCTCTCGCTCACTCTGGACCCACCCCAAAAAGGCTTTCATTTTGAATAGTTTTACATATTTTCAGCATAGTTTTGATTGGATTTTCTTGTTTGTTATTCCAATTTTCTTTGCTTATCTTCGCGATTGCCGTTTGTTGATTTATGTGGCTTTGCGGCGGGTGGCGGCATCGTTTTCAGAGAACCGGCCGCTGACTGTTTATGTCGCCGCTTCCGTTGCTCATCATTCATCACCTCATAATCATCTGATATTTTTATTGATTACTTTGTTTTACCTTACTTTATCACTTTTTGGATGCGCCATGCACTTTACTTGCATGTTCCTGTGAGTCGTAGAGGTGATTTGTAATCTGTTGTCGTATTCACTGTTCAATCGAAATCGAAGTTACTTCTCAATGTTTTTTTCCGATCAGCCGGTCCAGACATTGAAAAGTCCAATGGCTAAGGCCCGGGACGATCCCACTGATTGTGTGGGGGCCTCGTGTCCCCTTTAGCAGTGCGGGAACTCAAGCCTGTAGATTACTGGTGCTTTATCGGTCCAGGGCCAGGACTTCTGATTTTTCCCTTGATTGACTTAAGCTATGATCCTATTTTACCTGTGCAATGCCATTAAATCGGGGTTTGAATAGCTCCTAATCTTGTTGAAAGCGCAGGTTGCTCTGGACGGAAATGTGAGTAGAACTTCCATCTTCCTGGAGCATTTTGAGTTTTTCCCCAGACTGCCTCGCCCGGAACCGTTCCCTGGTTATTCGAAAATTCTTCAGAAGATCTTGCATACTCCTGGTACAACCTGTGACGGCTGCAAAAGTTTTAGTTCATTTTTGACGCTTTTTCTTAGAACTATCATGCTTTGCGAACTTCCATTTCCGGTTCGTTTTCGATTTTCTCTCAGATTTTTCTTCGTACACTGATTTCATCTTCACAAAGCAAAGATTTATAGCGCCATCAACACGAAAGTGCATAGCGGTGTTGTCGCGGTTTTTTACGATAAAAAAGCGTTGAAGAATTTGTTGTGACTGTGGAGCTGATGGGAACACCTTCTGTACGCTTTCCACCTCCGCGCCTACCCTTTTCCAATGTGCCTGTCCTTTGCCATCGTACATTGCCTACAAGGGATTACTCCGAAGGAAATCTGAGCTTTTCAAATACCCCAGCCACTCCATTGTAGGTCGTAGTTAAGAGTTTGGAATGAGTTTCCCCTTTATACATATGCAGTTTCGATTGATTACTGAATTTGGCGGAATGCTCACTTCTAAATTGCTTCCAAAACTTTTGGGGCTTTTGAAATTGCTTAGAATATCCGGTATCAACTTGCTTCTTTCTTCATTTAGCCGCCTCTTGGCCCTTCCATTCTATTCCCCGTATGAACATTTCTTTCCATTTATGTTTACTTTTGGACTCCGTGGGCTCTTTTTCTTAATCTTTTCGGGCCCTTTTTGATGCGACCTTTCTCGATAAACCTCCAAATCAAATCATTCTCGGACCAGGCTCTTTCCCACTAAGACCATCTCCTATCCTGGAGTGTTCCCACGTTTTGAATTAGTCCCTGGAATGTAGAAAATTCTGTACGATTGGGGTAACTACGCACCTGAAAAGAATACTAAAAGTAACCAAGTCAAACCACTATAGAAAATTGGTTTTCAACAAAAACATCTCACCATAACTGGCTAAGGGTTTAAATTTCGTGCAAAATAAAAAAATGCAATGAAATCTAATAGGTAGCTATGTAAAAAGTGAACTCCTCCGCTTCGCTCCGCAATTCACCTTTCACCTGCGCACGAAAAAAATTCCTATCCAGCCAGCGTTATTGAGTTTTTTCGGATCAAATCATAATTTTTCTCAAAATGCTTCTTCACACTCAAAGATTGGCTCGCACCGTGCGAAGGGACCTCAAACGTACAGAAGTTCCTACGCGACAGTCCCTTCCAATCTCGTCGTCCCTGACTTGTGTTCATTCCTGCACATTGCAGGTATGAAAACTTGAACCCAAACCTCTTTCCAGTTGGAACATGGGCGAAATCCTGTTCCTCATAAGGCGCCTCATTCGGCGCGTCCTTCTCCGATATCATATATCTTCCCCTTCAGCTTTCCCTCTAGGCCTCAGTCCTTGTCCAATGAGTTTTGTAGCCCATTCCACTTCGCTTGCCAGAAACCCTTATGGGGGAGATTTTCTTCAAACACTCCCTGCTGTGTGGTTAGAGGTTTTTACACATCCTCCTCATCATTTTTTAGCATTTTTTATTTTTAATGAGAATTTTTTAGCCGCTTTCATAGTTTCATTGTTGCTGATAAGCGTTTTACGGTACTTTCGCTGGTGAGCCATGATTGTCTCAACGTAGGCCCTGATCAGTGACCACGTGATAGCACTGATAACGCCTTTCAGTGAGTAAAGCTCGAGTTGACGACCCGTCAGAGTGATGTTTGCTTACTTGTAGGTGAGTGGATTATCGCCGCGGAAGTAGTTCCACCCCCTTGTCGCCCCTCCCGAACTTTGATCTTCTGCGTCTGTGTGGGCGAGGCTACCTGAAAATAACCTGATATTCCGATCGATATTGTTGGTCAAATTCAAAATGCACCGCTTCCACACACACGTTTTCTGGTTTACCTAGAAGGAATGGGTTGTTCGGATAACTCTGAACTGATGATATGCCCTACTTGGGAGGGGGAAGTCACTGGTTTCCCATGTAATCGCCTGGAGCGCGAAGTTTGACGCCCGGCGACTTTACGACTATCCATTGGTATGTCAGGCGCGATATGAATGTGTTATTGTAATCATATTGGTCGTCGTTAATCCAACCGGATTCTCTTTTTTCCTATGATGGTCATGAGGGAAGGTTTCTGGTATACCAGTAGTAGGAGAGCGAATATTCATTTTTTGTTCTCCTAAAGGCTGGTATGCAGGGTTCATGATCTCATGTAGGTTTCACCGTATGTTGAGGGCTATTCATATGAGAGCTTGCAGTGTGCCTCCGCCTACAGTCCTAACCAAGTTTACCTTGGGGCTGTTAGTTCAGGAGTTATAACCTCCCTTACCTACAGATGTCCTTCAAGTTACCCGAGTTTCAATAGAACTTCAAATATGATGTCTGTTCTCATGTACGGGACGTTTTTTTCTAGAATGTTTTCAATTTTACGCCAGATTCCATCCAAGGACTAACATTTGTTGCCTCTTTGAATAAGGAAGCTTTGCTCGGGTCATTAGCCAAAGAAAGGTGTCAGAACTGAAATTCCTCCTCTCATTTGATCGAGAGAAAGACTCACCGTCCATCATAGAGGGGAAAGACCTTTGTCATAAAGAGTTGGTATAATCTGGACGAATGGGATCGACTAGGGGTTCCTTGGGGACGCAGTCATGGATAGGTGGGACAGGGAAAGTTCTTTGTCTGGGTGAATCAAAATTCAACTTCTCTTTCATCTGAATTAATAGGCGATACCTGCTGATCAAGAAAAGTCATAGTCAGTTCTCTCGGGATTCTACCGAACCTACATTCTGATCAACTCCGCTTATGATGTAATTAGAGCAGACGATCAATGTAGCACCCCAGTTTTACTTTTCTTACCGATACTTCCACGGTCAAGCGTGTTTTGCTCTAATTATCGCTGTTGAATATTCTAGATGTTGTCTCGCCGTACGTCCATCAGTCAATTCGTCCGATGAAAATGACTGACTTTGAATAGTTTCAGGCTCAGTCACATTCACATCTACGATTTTGTACAGAGCAAATGATCCTCGTAGCGAGACACAGTCTTCAGCAATCGCCGTTTTAATCTGTTCAAACTCTGCCCAACTTTTTTTCTATCTTCAATCGTTGGAACACTATCTCGGTCAGTTTGCTCGCTATATTTTCTATTTCTTCTTCCATATTTATGTAGATATATATATAGTTATTTCTGAATAATTAGTTTCTCAAAGTGAAGAGCAATACGTCTAGGATGGGTGCTACTGCTAGTCACTGTTTTGGATACGCCATGCACTAGTTTTCTTAGCTGCACTTACAGAAGTAGGAGGATGAAGCAGCTGTCGTAGGCTATCAATCAAAAACGTGACGTGAAGCGGCCAATATGTGAACATCAGCAGACTTTTTGTTTGAGTAGAAATCGAACCAATCCGACTGCTCATGCGAAGCAGCACTGACTTCCACTGCGCCACACCACGCGTGGTAGTACATTTTCGCTCTTTTTTTTTTTTGATGATTTCTAGCTTTTCGTAACCAAAATGTCGTGTTGACTTAATAAATAAATGTCAGTAATGAAAAATAAGTTTCGGAAATAATTTAAAAAATAATAAAAATTAGTCTGAGGTGTGGCCTACGTTAAACTCGTTCCTTCCCTACAATGCGCCACCCCTATGATTTTGATCAAAATTGCGCTAGTTATTACATGGATGTTGGGACTGAATCATTCAAAATCATGTGCAATATCTACGTCTGTGGTCATTCCTTGGTGTCGCCATGCGCGCAACGTCCTCTCAAATTGGTTGTGAGGTATCTCATATTTTGTAAGGGTTACCGACGTTCTGAGCTTCTGAGTATTTATAACTGAGTGCTTCCTCACCCGTTCATTTATCTGTTTGACTGTCTATTTGTTTGTTTACTTCTGGTTGTTTACCTATTTACTCACTTCGTTGAGAGTGGGTCGTGAACTTCTATAGAAGCAAAATTTCCTAAACAGCTTTGAATAAGGGGAAAACCGCCCTATATGGGCCAGCCTCTTCCCCTTTATTCTATATCAATGATTAGGGCATACCACATTCTACTATTCTGGTGAAATGGCCCGGCCAAAACTCTAGTTACTCCAATTTCAGAAAGTGGTGACAGTGACTGCAGGCTGTACAATCGAATAGTTCGTAAACCGGTTCTATTCTCTACGAGTATACCTTGTAACTGGCTCTATATTGTAATAATACTAATAACTGTGGTTGATTGGCCTTTTATGGCGTCCATTCTGCCCAAAATCTATTCCAATTGCCTTGACATGAGTAGTTAAATAATATGATCTTTATGTCTGTTACTCAAGCCAGCTTGTTCGATTCCTGCTCTCGACAAGAACAAGCTCTATCATTGAAATGATTCAAACTGGTATCTGATGTGCTTCCAAGGATGGAAATATCGGGACCAGAAACACCCAAAACTAAGGGCGTCACGGGACTAGATTCATGTGTTTAATCAGTTACCTTCCAACCAATCCAACGGTTAGTGGGGTTAGACGTGAGCATGGCGCAACTCGCCTTTATCCAATTTTTTGACAGCCTCTCAGTTCAGACTGGTTGGAAAATCAGCTAACCTTCTATTTTCCTTCTCTTAGTTGTTTTTTTTTTGTCTATTTCACTGATTTGGGCTGATATTAAAGTTGATTTGGTTAGAGACGCAGGGTGTGTGTTGGGTTGTGCTCTCGTTGTCTGGCGCTCACCACACCATCTAACAATTTTCCCTACAAAATTCGCCTTCAGGTGGTCCCATTAGATTGCAATAAGAAGCTTTTGTGTACGGCTTCTCAAGTTTAAGCGTTAGCAACCGGACGGCGCCGGCTTGGTATGTGGCGGCGGCGTCCCTGAACAGAGGAATATATCAAGGGTAATCGGCTTAGCTACTGGTTTCCCTTTCTGCCGTCTAGTTCGTTTCATTTCAAACTCACACTTCACTGTGTACCCCTAACAACTTGTTTCCATGGTTTAAAGTACAATTTGTGGCTGATGAACTGGCTGACCGGCCTGTTGTCCATTTGGCTTCTTGTTGACTTTTTCCTCGGATCAAAATTGTCGGAGTTTCCCCGAATTGTAACCTTACCTCACCTCTTACCCATCATGAGTCTGAACTCATAGGGTTGGTATGTGTTCAAGAGTCTTTTTGCCACCTATAGGTTTATACTGTGGGCCAGGGAAGCTTCCCCTTCCATTACTTGGTCCGACCTTCAAGTGAATGGTATACTTGGCGGAAATCGAACTCCTCTCCAGTACCCGCCGCGCTTCTCTCTACATAGTAAGAATCAGAAATGATTGATTTTGTTTTCCTCCGGCTCTAACGTTGCTACATGGTAGCAGGCTGAGTCTGAAGCTTCGGCAACTTCGCCAAACCAGTTTATCTGGGCCTTAAAGCTGAGCTTTACGACGGAGATGTTGCATAGAGCTGGTTCTGTATAAGTGCTATTCGTGATCGTCAAAAAAACATGGTGAATGACGTCATTTTCAGATGGATTACTGTTCATCACGGCCGTTGCGCTCGTCGCGAAGTGACCACACGCTCACACAGGTAATTCGAGATCATTTCTCTGGCTTTTCAGTGCTTTCTACTTTTTCCAATTCTTTCCTTACCGTTCGCCACTTGCCAATTTGATCCAGTAGCCTGTTCCCTTGCCACGTTATCATTTATCAAAATGCATCCTGAAGCTACTGTGAAGTTATTAAGGCAGTGAGAGGAGATTAAGAAGAAATAGAGTTTTTTTAAGAAATTGGGGAACAAGAAGGAGAAATACTGGTTTTCCATGAGGATTTTCGCAAAGTTGGCCCTATCACACTCAGTTGAGATGAATGGTTGCCTTCAAAAGCATTTGCCACAGCCGTTTTAAGCTCAAACCCCATTAGTCGGTTGCGCAGTGCTCTAACGAAATATAGAGGTTACGATAGCTGACAATTCATTGGTTGCTGTATACACCTCCATTTCTTCTGTTGTAAACGGTTCAATCCATTGGTATCAGAAGGACGGCTTTAACTTGAATTGATGCACGTGGCCGGAGCTACCCTTGCGAAAGTTTCCTCATTGGTGGATTCTCCCACTTTGATTTACAATTGCCCTCGATGAACCACTCGTGGGGGAGTGTTTCGAAAGAAATGTGTCCAGAGTAGACACCGCTTTCAAGATACTGGCTATCATTAGGTGGCGATACTGTACCGTAATAAGCCCTAAAGATGAAACCATGCTCCCATTTACATCAGATTTTTACGAAGAACAAACAATTTAGAGTGACATAAAGCACCGTAATCCGAACATTTCAGGAAGCGCGAATCGAAGCGTTATTGGACGAGATGCGACCGTATCAACAACGATCTCGTCCAATTCGGATTTCTGACGATGACGCTCCGCCTCCATCTCCACCCAGTTACGACGTCATTTTCCAACCAAAACATGCCCCTCCACCTTACAGGTACGGTATATTTATGTTTGCCGAATCTTGCTTTACTATGTTTGTAATTTTCTGTTCCGCTTCACAGTTTTGGTCATTCTTTTATACTTCGTTACCATAATCTTTAATGAATCAATTTTTTGAGCATAATTTTCATAATTGTTCGAAATTGTAAGAAGCTGGAGCTCGTGCTCATCTTAGGCTAGAAACTCCTGAAATCGAGCTAGCGACTGCAGTGGCTGAGCGATTTTTACCTCTCGAAATCTTCTTTTTCATTGAATCTTACCTATCTGCGCAATTATAGGAACAAATCAAACAATTGCCTTCCGAGAAACCTTCTCCGGATGAACGTACCTCACACAACTGTCTTACATTTCAGCCAGTTGGTCCTACGACCAGTACAGTCCGTATGGACGGTCCTTGATCGTGAGCCGTTGTCGAAGCCTAATATTCGACCGACCTGGGCTGGCTGTCCAAAACCTTTGAAGGTAGCTTTACTCGATTACCATCTTCATGGAGTAGTTATTGTAGGCGTCTCTTATCTTTCAGAATACTTGCTCGATCCCAGGCCTTAGGGGTGGGACGAAACCGTCTGTTTTGTGTGTCATTAGGTCAGGATTCGATCTTGTCGAGCGGCATAAGTGATATCAATGAACCATTGTACAAATGGGTTTTTGATTTCATTTATTTGAAGGCTTTCTAAATTTTGTGTCATGTTATAAGGCCTGGTGGCATATTTTTGAATGTGCGCATTTTCGAAGAGTGGCTCTACCCATCCACGAACATTCAAGGAAAAAAAACCTGAAACAACCCTGAGGATCAGTTAGCCAAGTACAATAGCAAAGAGCGTCTTGAGGTAGCTCACTGTGCAGGAAGATGCCAAAGATCGATAATCGATTTTTCAGGATTCCTATCTTGCCCCATTTGTAAACCATTCTCAAAATGGCTACTCTACGATGTTTCCAAGTGCTGCTATTGGACAAAATGGATTTTTGTCCTCAGAGGTGAAGATTTTCCTACGTTTAATTAAGAAAAATTTGCAATCTGTTATGCATAAAAAGTCTGTATCGCTGCTATCGCGAAATAGGCAGAGTGCAGAGAAGCAGAGCTCACACTGCTTCTTTGGTAAATGCGCTCTGCTTTTCTACGCTATGCCTTTTTTTCTAGTTATGAGACGACAAAAGCAGTGTGTATCATTAAGCTCGGTGGGCTTTCTAGATAGTTAGTGTCCAACTCAAATTTTTTCGCTACTTCTCTATGCTCCTTATTAAAGAACCTTTTAAGCTCATTTACTGATTAGGAAAAGATTGATTCGCGATTAGTCAGTTTATTCGCTTTCACACATATTAAAAGTGTTCTACGAAGAAAGCAGGAAAGGGCGCAGGGAAACAAGCCGTAGTCTGTTTTTCTGCCTCTATCATGCTTTCTTTTTCTCGGAAATAATTCTATAATCGTTCAGAGTATGAAGAAAATACCCTTGACCGATGACTCGACGACGTCGACATTTTCGCTTCCGGACGATTCCGTCGTTGATGATCTTGACTGCGGAATCACTCCGAGAAATACCCCTCGTCAAGCTAGCTTCATGGCAGCGATGACACGACAGGAAATGAGCGATCAAGATGACGGTACGTGAAATTTCGTATTGATGGACGCCAAAATGCGGATCTGGTCCCTCTAATAACTGAATATCAATACTAATTTGAGGTCTCTGCCGAATTCTGTGAAAGTGGAGAATTATATCAGGGAACTGGGAATGCATTGTGATGCCTAGTATGAAAATTGAAAAATTCACAAAAAAATTGTAATCGGATTTAAAAAATTCAAATGAGGTGGTGGTGCGCTCGGCTTTCCTGTCGCAACGGCAGCTTTTCTGTTTGGTTCGACATTTTCATCAAGTTGTGCCCAACCGCGTTTTCTATGCTTCTTGGTGAGGTGGTCATGGGGAAGATTCCCATGGGTTGATGCTTTTTTCAAGGATTTCGGGTGCACCGTTTTGTAATCATTCAATAGTATGACGGGGACGTTGAAGGGGTCTGAAAGCTGCTTCGAGACTGTTTGAGTACTTTACTGTCCTACCAATCCCGTATATGTCCCGGTTGGGGTCCTCTTTTTGCGACATTTGAATGCGCGGTCGCGAAGCGGTTAAGAGAGAGCATTGAAGTACGCCCCTTGGAATCGCAGTATGCTTTTGAAGTTTGTAAGATTGTGTTCGAAAAGATCGCTACTGATTTCCATGACCCTATTTGTGATAAGATCTTTTCGATTACCCGACCCGAAGGATGTTTACAGAAACTTTGTTTACCTGTTAGTCATAGAATTGTTGATAGGAAGTCTTTCACAACCAGATAACCTCTTCACTTATTTGACTTTTTTGCTGCCGATCGAGTCAGGGTGCTACCGACTCGGGAAGTCGGAATGGCGACCCAAAATTTCAGCTGAACCATTCTTTATCAGTGCAACGGAAGAAGCCCTGCCGCCAGGGTTTTGTTCCACTTCCTCAACGCCAACGCGTTGTCGAAGACAAACGGGCAGATTTTGGCGTCCCCCTGGGGAGTCATTGTGTCGCCTTGCATTGTGTTGAATTGGTTCGGCATTTCTAATTCCCATTGGAAAGGCCATTTTTGAGGAAGAGGGTCAAGCAAGTCAAGCGAGTTCCCTCAGAAGTGCAGAGTTCCTCCCTTGTGAACCTATTTTTCCTTTCACAAAATTTTCGTTGGAACCTCCCCAAATTGACAAAATTAAGAACTAATTGTTGGAATGCAAAAGCCGTACAAGTTGACAAGATCAAAAATTTGGGTTGCCCCTCCCATCGTCCGAGTTACCTCCTTCTTCATTTTCGTACTGATGTGGCTAGATGTCAGGCGCGTTTAATCGGTCTCGAGCATCAGCCGTCTGACTCTTTTTGATTCCCGCCCCACTCTGGTTGTCATTCAAATGTGAAGGCTCCCAGAAGGCTGGAAAAACCTCAAACGCCGCTGCAATCCGTTTCAACAGTAATCAAATCTCCCATTCCCATCAATAGTCCTCTCAAAGTTCTTCGGGATAGAATTTGGAATTGGCAATTACTGTCGTACTGGTAAGACCAGAAGATGACCGAGTTTGTCTTGAGCCGTGTTTATTCGATTTTTTGTCACCATTTGCAATTTTAGCTATTTGGTTTGTATTCTGTTTGGAGGTACGCCACGTGCCTATTTTCTTTGTGGTATTGTGGGGATAATTGCATAGATGAAGATCTGCAGAAGTTCGTCTCCAGCTTATTAATTCAAGCCTTCTGTCGGAGAAAAACCAACTAACAGCTCAGTCTAGTGTTATGTACACCAGCAACAGCGGCATGATTTTCTGACGGCATTTTGAGCCTTTTAATTCTTCCCCCTAATCCAGTCGATTAGTGAAGCCTGTTTGTTTTCAGCTTGGTTCCTAAAACTCACTCGGGAACTGCTCCTCTTCTCCACTCTCCCACTTACTTCTCCCCTAAAATATCCTATTTCAGAGCGTCCCACTCTCAAAAAAATATTCAAATTTGCTGGGTAGTCATAATTGTGCTTTGGAGGGCGGGGAGAGTGAGAAAGAGTTTAAAAAACCGGAAAATTGCGGACAAGGAAATCTTAGGAATCCTGGCTGCCGAACCCACCTTTATCTGGTACATTCATTACATTCTGATTCTGCGTTGAAGTTATATTCATGGCGCATACTTGTATGATCGAGAATCGCCCAATCGTCCTTTTGTGATATTGGTACGATATTGAATGGTTATATGCAACTAAATCCAATAGTTATGCTCACCAAAAGAGATCCTTAAACAATGACCGGTCCCCATGGGAGTGCGCCATGCCCTCGACTTTTCATGTACGTTGAAATCAATTACATCAAGGTATATTCCTATAAAGTTTTTAATGTTTTCGTCCATCGCGGCATGCTCCGAATATAACGTCGGATTTCTCAGTAAGATTAGGATAGTATCTGGCGGATTACTGGGTCGCTGCATTATCATTCCCATACCCATTAGTTAGCTGATGAATGGGAGTGGAGTAACTAATCCCTCGTGTTGAGAGCTAATCATAGATGCCGCCACGACTTTGATCCGAAAACGTTTCTGGGTAATCCCAAACAGGAAGTGCTGCATGGAGGCATCCTGTCAGGCATTCCCCATAAGGAGCCTTTTCTAAGAGCAAGGGTCTGATAGCAACCTTCAGAGTTCTGGATTTCGAAATATCGGTCGAGTACGTTTCATCTGATGACTTCTGAATACTCGAAGAACAGTGCCAGTCACACTGATTTCTTCTGAATATGGGCAATCAGACGGGCCTAGCCCATATTATGAGTGTTTCTTCTTCAGCTGTTGCATTCATTTGGGTCTGACCGATATTTCAAGTTCTTTTTCTCTTCCCGGCTCCCAATTTGCGTTGCGTTAATTGTCTTTGACTTTGTGGAATCGGTTCGCTTTAAAGATGAAGACGATTTAGACAATTAAGAACATTTTTCATGGACAAACTGGGACCTCTTCTCATCGAAGTTTTAAGTTTCATTAGATCGAATATCGTATATCATTCGATGTGATGCCATAAAAAAATCACATTTTATTACACAGAGAATTGATCCAGTTTTGAAAGGCGTGGCCAAAACCCGTACCGAAGGGGGCGTGTTCTGACAAAAAGCCATTCTAACAAGGCAATTCTCATCTTGGCCTCCATTCCATCGGATCGAGAAGTTTTTGTTCTGCTTCGAATCTCTTCCGAAATGCCTAGTCAAATGCCAGCCATGCCTTCAGCATATATTTTCTCGATATTTTTATAATTTTTGGTTTTCGATGGTGTTTCGTGACAAACCTGTGGCAACCTAACGAGCTATGGAAATTTCTGGAACGCGTAGTTTCTCAAATGTATTGAATTTAGACGACTCAGACATTCGATTGCTATCAAAACGTATAAAAAATATGCTAAAATGACTGTAAATGTACTGGTACGAGAAGTAGGGGCGGAGGTGGTGTAGTGGCAAGTGGCGCATTAACACACACGCATGGTCAGGGGTTCGAATCCCGGATCGATATCCGCCTAGGCCAATCAAGCCTTCCATCCCTCCGGGATCGGTGAGTTGGTACAGACTCGTCTGGGAGGATAAAAGCGCTGACTTGTCCATCGGCTGGCCACCGCAAGTCATTGTATAGGCCACACAGGCACTCATTACGCCACTACGATTCTGAATGGAAGTCGATTGGGTGGCGCATCCCTCAAACGAGATTGATTAATGCCAAAAACTTTATCCTTCATAAGAAATACAAATTTTCAACAAGGCATTTTCACAACAACAATGAAAAAATAAAAAGAAACAAACAAAAAAAATGTACAAACCAGTCAAGCAAGCTGGACGTAGTTGGTTGTTTTTTAATGAATCACTCGTCTTTGAAATGATATCGGGCCTAGCGGCTGGAATAGCTGGCAGTCACCTAGAAAATTCATGGATCGATATGCCCACCAACATGGCGAATTCCTTCTTGATTTTTGGAAAAATCGACTGCACGTCGCAATCCCACGGAGGTCTTGAAGTACATCTTCCTACTTTCTTTTCCTGTAAGGGTGGTACCAGTTATTGCGGTTTTCCTGCGCTTCACCCATGTGTATAAAACCTCTGAGAATTTTCGTCAATGTCCTTTCCGATCATTCACTTGTCCATAAATTGGACTACAAAAGTGGGCGGTCCTTGCACTAGAAGGCGTTGCTCCACACGCCCTCCTACCACCCCCTCTAGAGAAAGGTCTATGTTTGCTAGTTGCAAAAGTAATGATCGGGATTTTGGACGTACTAAAGAATTGTTAGAAGTTTGTCTGTGAACGAAGACCATGTTCATGACTAGAAGACCAAATCCTGACTTCTGATTGTTCCTATTCGATCGACTTACGCCTACAATGTGCTCGTTTTGCAATTCGTAAGTATCCGGCCTGAGCTAGGGGAATGTGTGGAATGCCCGTTAGATCTGTGTGAAACTTGACGGCTTCGCTACACTTTCCATGAGTGGCAATCAAGCAGAAATCATTCATCTCAAAGAACTTGTTGCTGGGGATGGATCTGGTTCCATCTGGTTGTTCTGGGTTACATTACACGTGTTCCCTATGCTATGACAGTATCCTGTTTGTTGGCGGGCGGCTTTTTCTCGAGTGTTTCAAACGTTTACTGTACTTTATTTTATGACAAAAAAGCTATTCCAGACGCAATGCGCTGTTGCCTAACGAAGCAGGCGACGCCGCTCGTACCGCGGCGCGTCGCAGATGCGGCCAAGCCGACTGCCCGTGACGTGATTTTGCGGAATACAACGAATCGTGAGAACAGACGGACCACTGTATACGGTACGTTTTGACAATTATTTTCCTTTATGCTTCCTTCTTTGTAATCTATGAGAATTTGGTTGATCAATGCCAATGGCTTCCCTTCTATTCCGACACCTAGTTATCATCGATTCTTCCCATCGGGTTTTCTGCCAGTCTTTTGGGAACAGTACGATTTTAGTGGGTTTTATGTTGTTTGAGGCGGCTGTTTCGCCATTCGAGGGCGTCATGTTTCGATGAGACGAGCCGGTGTTTGCTTTTATTGCGCTATGTTATTCTAGAGGAGAGGGACACGTGGTAAAAACACATCGCCCTTAATGGCGTCCCTACAGGCGCCCCTTCAAAGAGTTGCTAAGTGGTTGTCAAGGGCTTTCTGCGGATTTTTATGAGTACTTTGTGGCTGAATTCGAAGAGATCATTCAGGGGGAGATAAAGAAGTTTTAAGGCCTCTCATAGGCCCTCTCCTACCGGTTACCACGCCAGGTAGCTTTGTGTTTTTCCCAAAATCGAAGATCCATTCCGAGATTAGCCAGTTGCTTCGATTTCTGCCAAACGGGAACTCTTTAAGTGTTTATTTGTGGGCGAAAGGAACTTGACGACGGAGGTGTAAAGTAGCTCTTCTACGAGCTGCTGTATAATTCACTTCATGCTCAATGCTCTCACTTGTATAGGTCTGGTCCACCTATGTGTCTTTCTGCTACTTACTTCCGATTTAATCATGAATTCCCTCAAGAAATATCCGTCAAAAAGAGCTTTTGGAAGAACTTTTTCAGGTGTTTAGATTGTAATTTCTAATTATCATTCACTATCATTTCTAATTATCACTTATTATTTGTGTTCTTGGAGCTATCGCATTTGTCCATATTTGCAGTTTATGACTGGTGTAAGGGCGGGTCGCAAATGATCTGAGAAGAGGAGGAACTTCTTTTTAGCACTTATCTCGACCCGTAAGGATAAGCCGTGAAGTTGTGGTCCTCCCCTAAGTCATGGAAGTAATTGAATCGTGTCGGACCTATACTTCGTCTTTGTGGATGCCAAACAGACCAAATGGGGATACCATTAGAAAAGGTCCCAATTTCAGGAAAGAACTTACATCCACTTGAACGGGGAGTGAAAATCCATTTTGCCTTCCATAACTCGACTCAAAAAGCGGAAATTCGATTCCATTGCTTTTTGGGACACGCCACGCATCCGACTTCCACGCAAGCAAATGTTTAATTAATTGAAACTCGGCTTAGATCATTTAGTTTGGTAGACGGTCGATGTACATCTGGATAGGCTCGTTCCCGAATGGTCAAATTTGTAATCGTGAAGGGTTTGATTGGCTACAGGTGCATTCCAGGAATTCTGTTTGAAGGACGAGTTACTACAGGCCGAATATCCAACAGAAAGGACATTCCTATAGGTTTCATGCAGTAATGATAGCCTTTGCGACAGTTGTCCGATGCAATTCTGCCCAAGAAACCTCTTTGAAGCTTTCTTTATTGCAAGAAGACGAAGAAACAAGTCTATAAAGGCGTTGATGAAGAGGAGACCTGGTTTTTCGCATAACTGCAGAAAGAGGGTCGGTTGAACGACTGATTACAACCTTGTTCACATGTTGTATAATTGCTATGCTGTAGAGGACGTTCTCCGTGCTCTGTTAAACTCGTCCACGATTTCGATCGGCATTCTGACTTCTTTCGTTGATCCACGTCGGACATAACGGCGACCGAGTCGTCGTGCCGACTGATGGGATTGATCGCGCCGTTCTTCGTTCGTCTTCCGAAAGCTTTTTGTGCTGGCCGTCCGTCGTCGTGGTGGTGGTCGTCTCGAATTTCGCCACAGCGGAGGCGGCCAGCAGCATCGGGCGTGACTTTTCCATCATCGCAAGACGGCCCGTTCATTCAATCCTGTACGGCCGCCAGACGTTTGCTTCTCTGCGTCCTGCGTGGAAGGCTGGCCTCAAGCATTCGTATGCTTAATAGCTTCGTCCAACCAACTGACACAGACGATGGTGGGCACCTTCAGTGGCAAGCTGCTCACGTTCTATACCCAAATACCGTGGTTCAATCGAGGTAAGCTTGGAAATTGTGTGGTTTACGGTATAATCTGTCATGACAGTGGTTTTCATTGGATTGGGTGGATTTTTTTACATCTCTCGTCCTACTTTCGCACCTTATTAGTTCCACCATCATTCAATCCTTCCGAATCGACTTTCTGGCTCAGCTCATTCTTTCCTCTTTACCACAGGTGTACTGTAGCTTTGAAGCTCTGTTGAATTTGCTAAAAAAAACAGTCCTGTCCTGACTTCTTCTCTACCGTAATCTCATTTGCTCAGGTAGTGAAGAGGTAAAGAGAAACCTATCTCCAGCTGCGTACTTGAATGTTTTTAGAGGTTAGCCAAGGTCAACCGGTCATGAACACTTTGATAAGCGTAGAAAACCCCCCATCAAATCTAGCGGCCATTTGAAATCGATAATCGATCGATGCTCAGGAACGTTTGCACTTGATCGTTCTTAATGATTGCCGTGGTGCCGTCAGCTCATTTGTTATCAGTGTGGATAATGTGCTGAAGATGATGGATGCTTTCAGTCAGATGCGGTTAGGTGTGATGTACTGCAAAAAGAAGCAATCGGTCTAGAGAAATGGGGTTCTGAGCTGCGTCTCCGGCTCTGGCAAATCGAAATTTCCCTTGCAAATATCAAATAGCAGAATGTTTTTTCAAATTTCTGCGAGCCAAGTCGGAAGTCAATATAGTTAGGCGATGGCCATCGTTGGCTTGACGCTATCAGAGGGAGTTTCTCCTCGTTGCAGTCATTTCCACTGCCAACCACTACGATCTTTTCGTAGAAAAGAGGAAGAACTTGCTTTCGTGGAGTTTTTTGTTCACCCTTTCAATCATGTCCACAACTCGAAGAGGAAGTGAGGGCGCAGCGCATTAAAGAAGAATCATTTAGTAGTACAACATTCAGTACTTCAAATGAATGAGGCTCAATAGAAATGCAATCTAATTTTTCTGGTGATGAACTTCGATGACAGTATCCGCATCAATAGCATTAATCCCCAATGTGTCGAACATGTTGAGCAAGCCGCCGCGCAACCGCACGCGGCAGTCTGACCCCGCCCCTCCGCGATTCAAATCGCATGTTTCATAGGTTTTAGAGTGTGGTTGGAGTTAAGTTTCAGCGTATTAAGAATTATCACAGAGCTAGCCTTCAGTGCATATTTTGCGCTACTTTATCTTCCTACAATGTTTTTTTTTTCACTGACAGCGTCCGATGGTGGGAGTTCCTACTGTAGCCATGTTTCTGGGACCGGAATTCTCCGCTTGCCACCATGGCGTCGAAAATTCATTAGTAATGCATCTCCCGAAAGTTTTCCGTGATTCAGCCAGGTTTGGCTCATTTCGCTCAATCATGCGACCTTTTAATGGTGTATCCGTGAAAAAGCGACCGAACCTAATGTCGCATTGACTAAACTAGATCTTTCAGATTGTTTGGAGTACTATTTGATTAATTCTGATCACAGGCTCAAGTGGCTGATAAGCACTTCGCATCTTATTTCAAACCTGTAGCCATTTAGAATGGTAGACCCCAAAAAACGTTCGAACAAACCATCTTCAGCTATCAACCGTAGCACTGACTTTTCCTGAACTGTTTGCCGGAACGGTTTCGCTCGGAATTGATGTTTTTCGGTGTTTCAATTGTCAAAATGAGTTAGCGCTCAAGTTCTTGATAATAATGGCCGTCCTCCTTACCAGTTTCCCCGTAACTCAATGCTGATGTGATGCTGCTCCGTACAGGTTTCGAATGTCGCCAAGCGATGTTGTTCCACGAAAGCACCCAGCAGCTGTCTCCCGAGGCCCTTTGCTCTTTTACTTCACTTCTAGTAGAGTAATCGTATCTGGTTAGCTCAGAGTTACCTTGTTCCTGAGATAAAACCTTTCGAATAGTCATTTACTTAAAGATTGAAAAGGAAGATACCGCTAAATAATCTTTTTTGTTTGTTTTCAACTTCCCAGTCTAGTCTTAGCAAGTCTCCCAGGTGAGCGAAGGTGGCCAAAAGTTTTTCGGGATTGACCAGCGCTTTTTTCGCGGTTCCGCTGAACGATTTCTTTCCACAATTTGTTTTGAAACATGTCTGAAGTTTGTGGTCCTGTGGTCTCTTTTGCAGGATACGACCTTGCCCTTTGATGTTACGACAGGGGCGGGGTTTAGTATGTGGGAGGGGTTAACGCGTAGAATCTTGCTCATTGATAAATATCGTTCGAACTATTGGGACTTTTTTCCCATTTCCACGTCAAAAATGGAAAAATTAAAATTAAGTAAATATTAGCATTAATTTAAAAAATTATTCTTCAATTATACTAATTTAAAAACCTTCTGTATTCATTGGACCTGTGGTCCCATCTTCGAGAGGAACCAGTTTGAAAGATGATGTCTACTATAAGATAAGGATATTACTGTTCCTCTACCGTCCACTTCGTAATCGAATTCAGGAGGCGGAGCTTAGTCGAGTGGGTGGAGTTTGTTTACGTCCCTCCGCGCCTTATCTGAGGGTTTTATGTGATTTTCTTCGCATGGGTTTTTATGTGAAAATCGTGGTTGTGAATGTATTTTTTATAAAAGGCGGGTTTTCAGAGGACAAGTCGCGAAGCTCCCAAATTGGCTGAAGTTCATTTTGGCAGCAAAGTTCGTTTGCCGGGTGTTTTTCTGATGTGTTGTGATTTCATCCAGAGAAGCAGTTTGTCAATGTTTTTTCGGGTCTAATTAGATCGTAAATGCTCGTCTTCATGAGAAATTATCGCTTTTACTTTTCAAGAGGAAAAACTTTTCGGCTATCGTCTTCATCAATCGGTCCGCCATAACAACAACAAAGCGAAGCCACTGATGAAATGTGGTTTTTTTGGCGTTGCGGTTTTCTGACATCGCTATTCACCTTCATTTCAATGACTTTTGTTTGTCCGTGGGAAAAAATCCCATTCACTTAGCCGATTGGCGATCATCGCCGATTGCGTGTTTTTTGATTGATGCCGTCGTTGATCGAGTCACACATGTGCCGGTGAAAATTTAGACAGCGGACGAATGTGGGCGGTGTCGGAATGGTTCACTTTGGCCACCTGAACCCCTCCCAGATCACTTGCCACAATCGTTTTGTTGTCTGGTCAAGTTCCTAGATGCCCTAAAAACACAGTTCACGTTAAAGAATTTTACTAAGATTTACCCATGATGAACCTGTGAGCCACATGTTTGCATGTGGGACATTGTTTGGCCGGAAGAGGACCTCGATAGGACGTCGTCGCAAGGGTTCCGAAATCGGCTCAACCGACATACCCACCCAAAAGTGGCCGTGTTATGACGACCTTGTCTATGGCACACCATTTACAATGAAGCGTCGGGACACCGTGAAATAGTACGCTTACGCGAGAGAGACCCAGACGGGTACAGACACATAATCTCGTACAATCTTCTTCCTAACCCCTTTTCTGAGGTCTTATTTTCCTTATGATTCGCCGATTTTTGCGCTTTCTCTGTTATTTTCACACTGTCCCGCACCATAACTTCAGCTGAATATCTCAGAATTATCATGATAAAGCTCATCGGCTGCAAATGGGGATCCCAAGATATTCTCTCGTATAGGCTAAAACCGCGTAAACGTAAACTCCTCCCTTTGTTCGAAAAATCTGACTTTGAATACCTCCGTCGGAATCCGTCGTTATAAACTGTCATTGCTCGAACGGTTCATCGGCCTTCGATTCGGAATCTGACAAGCTTTTCAGTGAAATCCCGAAAATCCTGAAATCCTGAAACATCCCGGAAGTTTACGCCTCGTCAGAAGGTCTGCCCAATGAGGTCTGAAAAGCGCTTCGACACCCCCTCTAATTGGTCCCTAGAGAGCTTCCTAACACCATCCTCAGTTTCAACCAAATCGATTCTTCCACGAAGTGCAACTAAATGCTGTTCGTGTTGGCTTTGGCCTCAGTTCCTTCCTATGCATAGAACAGATTGTCCGCAAAACTTCAGTGAACGACGCATAGTTACCGTAATTCTGCAAACTTTTCGTGATCGAAGTCACCCAATCGTTTTTCTCTTGCGAGTCTTCGGCAATCCCATCGGGACCCACTTTTCAATTCCACCGTAATCTTCCAATAGTTCTTCTACTGTGATGTCTTTTGATGGAGCAGTTTTGAGTTCTTTTTTTCTTTTTTCTCATGGACAGCATTCATCATGGGATCGTGAGGCTTACTTGAGTTATGACGAGTTGTTCGGGGTGGAAGTGTTTCAAAAGGGGGGCAATTGGGCAGTGATCGTTTTTGTCCCACATAAGGTGCCCTCAATTTCTTATTTTCGATTTGTTTACTAGCCCGATTGATTGAATAGTTGTTTAGGATTTTCGTGGTCGTTATGCTGTTTATATATCAGTGAGACATTTGGCCGCCACAGCCGTCGGCGATGGCAGCTGCGCCTCACAGCGGTGGCGGCATTCAAACGAACAGTGGTTTAACAAAAAATGGACTAGATCAGTCTTTGGTCATAATTTGATCAATATATTGTAGTGAACAAAGATTCGGACAAAACTAAGGCGTATCTGGTGTTAGATCCGCCCACCAGATATTTGGACGAGTTGTCATGCGTGTTCTCAGCATTGTTAGTCATCTTGCCAACTGCCACTGCCGACAATCGTTAAACAGGTATCGTATGACCATGCAGCCGAAGAGCCTGCTGTGATCTTTCACGGGAACTCACTCCACCCGAAAGTCTCCCTTGTAATTGATGAGCGAGTCTATCGGGCCGGCACATTCGAGTATTTTGTTGTCTAAACAGCCTGTCTAAATAGATCGATATATCGATCGTTTTGGTTCGGTCTCATATAATTTTCCTATCATTTTCGTGGTTTTCAATATAATGATGTATGTACCGAGTGCATCGATAATGCAGCTTTTGCATCAGTGGGAAGCGCCATTGAGCTGTTTGCAGCTGTAAGGCCTTTCCCACTATTAGAACATGTATTGATCCGTATTGATTGATCAATGGGTTCGGTAGTCCTTCAGAGTTATTGCTTCGAAAACCACCTCATCGACAAAATTTCGGGCAAAACCATCACTGATCACCTGAAAATCTACAGTCTTGGTTGTTATAGACTAGTTTAGGTTCAGGATTTGATCCCCTGATCATATGTGTGGGTCAAGCGCATCTTGGTACTCTACCACTTCATCTTTGGGAAGTGGACATACAGCTTAGTGCATAAAGTATTCTTGAACTCTCTAGGTCCGCATTTCGGCTCAGTGCTTCCAGCGAAATTGCTTGTCAGAATGTGGAAATCTTTTCATTTTTCAGCTGGAAAAGCTTTTTAAAATCTCTGTGAACTCATCCATCACCGTGACCAGCTGGTAGCGATGATAAATCGTTTCAGAGGTCGTTTTCTTTAGACTGCACTGCACTTTGTCGGCTGAATCCATTAAGCAAGTTTCGAAGTGTCCGAGTCGATCGGAAAGTGACGTCCGCGGAAATCACTTTCTGTCGTCGTTACAGTTCCCTGTTCCCCTGATTCAAGTCCATTCAGTCGGCGATCAGTGTGTTCCTTGTTCTTGAACACTCGGGTCGTCCCCCAGACACCTCCGTGGGTTCTAAATGATGCCGGGGGCTCAAAACAGGTCCGGAGAAAGTAAGTAGTGACGAAGGATGGTGGATTTTGACAGAAGTACTGGTACCAGTTTTCTTACCTATCAAATACCTTTCTGATATTTCGTGGAAGCTCTGTTCCTTGCGCGTCATGTTTGGTCTCATGCTTTCTTAACGCTTTTGAGAGTTCTTTGTGACAATCGTTGAACGAGCTCTCTTTCCAGGTTTGTCAAAAATCCAAATGAGCACGTGTCCCATGAAGGCCATTCGGTCCGTTGACAGAGTGGTGTCCTTTTGAGAACAAACTCCGCCCTTCTCCTATTTCATGTTATCCCATTCATCCAGACGAGTTGTTGGTAGGATGGATTACTTGTACAGGATGGTCCAATATCTGTTCTGACCACGGTAATGAATGTTTATCTGCCTACTTCGGCATCATTCCAGCCGTGGGTTCGTACCCCTTTGAGTAACAGAGCTCCCCATCGGGAAGCTGGGATGTTAGCAGCGTAACGTTGAGCTCTTTGGCTTCAATTTTTGGTCTCGCATTGTTAGCTGTTCTCCTGCAACTCAATGGGTTGTTTTTCTTTGGTTTTGCTGTTGCTCATCTTTATCTCTGAGATCGAACAACAGCTGTCTTCTCCCCGAGTTCATTCTATGTGTTCTATTTTTGTAAAGTAAAAAAAACTGAGTAGAAATGCATGAGAATTAACGATGCGGACATGTTTTCGTTGAGGATTTTGAAAGAATACGTCCTTTTGAATGGACGAGTTGTCAATGGGTGTGACCGACTGATATGTTTTGATGTGTATGAAGACGCACGCTTCATCATCGCGCCAGAAGTTTCATCATCATATTGGGCTGCTTCCGAGGGGAAGTTGCACACGGGAGGGTGTTCGCATAGTAGCAACCAACGACTTTCCTACCTGGGTAGGACACAGCTGGGTAACTTGGTTGTGGAACTTTGGCAGTACCTTCCACCATCACTTCCGAACAGCCAATTCTCGATATCAGGACCTTCCGAACTGCTTCGGGACTTTAGTTGGATGGTTGGACTGATCAGCGGGACTTCACAATTTCGGATTGCGCCATGCACACGGTTTTTTTTTGGGAACTAGAGAAACACTTTACCGCGCACAGTATGGCCGACCTTCTGCAAGGCTTCTCGTCCATTCACTCGAGTTCAGTATCACTTGAGCATGGAAGCACAGTCAGTGAAGGTGGATTGGGCTCCATAGACTCTGTAGGTCTTGACGCTTCTCTGAACTGTACTTTCCTCGCCTTAACTAACTTCTAGAGCAAAACGGCCCCACTTCGTGGTTCTCTCTAAAATACCGGCATACCGGTGTACGTGACCATCATGTATAGATGACTGATTGGAAAGCGTTGAGCGTGAATCGCCCTACAATGATCCTCTACGATCGTGACGGCACACCATTTGCAGCCGCTTCTTCTCGCCCTCTCCGACCGCGTTGAATGTTTGCTGAGCTTTTCATCTTCATGATATTACGCTCTGATCGGTCGCCAATCGAAAGGCCAACACCCTGAGCCCCGTCGGCCACTGGTGTGAGGGCACCCACACCCGATCGCACTGCCCAAATCGGTCAGTCCTATCTAAGCTATGCGATCGTCGGTTGTGATGGTATCGTAAGGTTGATACGTGGAAAAGGTCGCAATTACGTGGACGTTAAACATCGTGCGTTGGTCGGTTTCATCGCCATTGTAACAACCGTGCCATATTTCACTTTGCGCCACATATTTATGCTCTTCACTAATTTATTTCCTTGTTTTCTGACCTCTATTTATTGATCGATTGCAATCCTAAGAATTTTTCCCACTCCAATCAATAGCTCAATCAATATCCGCCCGATTTCCGTCCACTATCGAACAAGGCCAAGAATTAATCAGCCTTTCTGAAGTGGTGAAGTGCGGCGGACGGTTGATATGGGCCAGGATTGAAAGCGGAGTTGCCTTTTACAAAGATTTGTAGAGGCGTGCAGGTGTAGAAGTCAGTATCTGGGGTAGTCTAACACCGATTCCCTGTCCGGGGTTCGATCCCTGGACCTCGGTTGCGACAACGGCGCCTCATTCTACCCTCACTTCCTTCATCTATGCAACGGTGGTACCAATCAATACCCTATTGTTTCATTTCTCATACATCTGGCCACAGGTTCATCTGGGCTTACGTATGACTGCGTTTTGTAGCAAAACCATCTCCGCTTTTACTCACAAAGAGCAATTTCTCAAGTCTCCACCCCAAGGGCTGTCAGATCATCCGTGTAGGAAACATTATTTACGAGGACGTAATTTATGAGACAGCTCGCCTACGATGACGACCAGTCGAGTACGCATAGAATCACATCAAACACATTCCACAAATACCAGGTGACGGCGTGGTTTTTCGTAGAGTGGCCGCCAGATGGCGCCGACGACGTCGTTCGGGTCGTCGACTCCAGTCCTGATTTTTTTGCCGCCAGCGTAGCGCTTCAGTGGCCAGCGATTGTAATTAGTGTCTTTAGGTCTTGTTTGGACTGAACTAATCAGGCTGATCTATATTTATTCTGACTGCGATTTCTAGGTTGCCCAAATCACTCCGGATCGGCGCTCATATCCATCAGTGATCCCTCCGGAACGGCTACGAATCGTTTTCCGTTTGAAGGCTCTAGAATTCCTTCTCCCGTAGGCTTCCTGTACCTCCCCACTAGAATGTCTTAGGCGTTCCACAAACAAGCTCTTTTCGAGTCCTTCAGCCACAACATTTGGACCTAGACCTCCTTATGCCTATACCGCCTCCCAAGCGGCATTTCCACGTTCCTTCGCAGACAGTAGTTGTTCTGCTGGGCTGCTGCTTAAATTAATGGACAGAAGTGCCATCTCACAGAGGGTTCCAATGTATTCCTTGCATATTGATTGGTTCTCTTTACTGTTCTCCGTAACATCGTCTTTAACTTCTTCACTTATGTACTGAGGTCCACGTCCTGTCTGAGCCTTTTTTGAAGCATTCCGGAGAGAATTTAATTGCCCTGCGTTTGTGGCATTCAGAACGCACAACTACTAGTTAAGAAATCTGTTTGCTGACTCGTCCCCCGTCCCCCCTTCCCCCGCACTGTCATCACGAGGTTGAAGTAATAATACCCTCCGGGGCAGTAATCATAGCGTCTGCCAGAGCACTACAGGGTGCCAGCTGCGTGGGTTTGTCTTCTTTACGCTTCTGTTCAGCGCATTTCCTGCCGGTCCTTTTGACCATTCAACTTTTTTAGTAATCCGTTTTCTAGAGCAGGAACTGAGTTACATACATCCCCAAACAAAAGCTCGAATTCAGCAATTCAACACGGTTTTTTGGTGGTGCCAGTGAGGGGAGCCGTGGTGATTACCCCTGCAGCTGAGAGAGCCCGCGACCACGCCTCTTCCCTGCTTACCGCAGATATCCTTTGTGGTTTTCTGTGGTTCCCTTCTGTTTGGGGGGAATAAAGAAGTTCTGCTGGAAATTTGTGTCTTTTATGGTCACCAAGCAGTTGCTGTTGCCCTTATGGTGCCGCAAAAGGGTTGGGTGGATGACTGCCAACCAGCTGGCGCCACAAATCGCCATCAATCGGCACCATAACCCCTTGAACCTCCAAACAGTCCATCAACTGAAGGCTAATGTGGCGACCATTTTCTATCTTTCCTTTTAAGACTGAACCATGTTTTTTACTAGAATTTTTTTATACTATCATTCCATTTTGTTTGGCTTTTGGAACAATTCCCGTTTTGAAGTGGGCTTTGTTATCCACCAGCTACCATTTTTCAAAAAAAAGAAACTTCTCAGGAACAAAGAAAAATCGATTTCCTATTTTATGGAGACTCCGGCTTGAATAGCGAAAAAATTGTCCCATTTCAATGTTCCGCTTAAAATCTCGTCATTGAATTCATTTTTTATCGATTTTCTATTTTTGGGGCTTTGTGGGTTTTCTTCTGGGAAGAGAATTCTTTTTCTTGAACGAAAATACACTAGGGATTCCTTTGAAGTTTCGAACTGGTTTTCTTGCTAAAGTTGTTCCCATAGAAGTTTATCAGACTATTTTTCTTTGTTTACAGCCAAATTTATGTTTGAAGGACTGTTTTGGTAGTGGTTTCTAGCCTCTAAAGACATACAAGTCCTTCTAAAGGATCTTTCAATTCATACTGATAGTGATGAGCAAACCCTTTTTACTGGAATTTGTAGAATTTAGGCTTAAATTGAAGTTCCTTTGTGTGTGAGTATAAAGTTGACAACGTTTCAAAAAAGTTAATTACAGTATCAGTTCACTCAAGTCTTTACAATAATGCTAATCGAATTTTTCTTTCTCTACTTTTTATTTCTAAGCAATCTTCATTTTTCTTTATAATTGCGCTGTACTAATGCCGGCTATTCGAGATTGATTTTGATATTAAATTCCCAGATAATGTGACTTATCGAAAATTATGAGGGAGCGACAAGATGTTATGTGGCATCAGCCGGCAGGCGTTGATCGCGTGCCAGTGTGAGTCAACAGATCGGATGAGCCATCAGTTTTTGTTAAAACGTTCACACATGGCACATATTGCTTATGAAAACTTTCTTTACGATAAGAACGGCATTGTCCCGACTAATGGGTCTCGACACGAGTGCCTGTAAACGGTGTCCGCCGCTCTAGTGGCAATAGAGAATAGTGAATAGGCGCTAACATGTTAAATGTCGCTTACACGACGACGATGCGGCATTTCAACGCGGCGTCATTTGTCACGGAAGCAGCTTCTTTAGTACGTTGTGTGAAGCCTTCGCTATGACTCAGAAAAAGAAAGATCGCTTTCATCTTTCGTTGATGGATCGCTCGAATTTTATTGATTGGCTAAGATAGTATAAACATGATGCCGTATGAGCGTAGAGCGTATGAGAAGTTCAATCGTAGCAGGGATCTTCAAAAAATTATCGGCCGTCGCCCTAATTTTTACCGCATTCCCCACTGAAAATGCAAAATACAAAAAACAATCTTGCCGCATCAGAGCGTTCGAAGGGATCTGACCCTAATATGTGGATCTTTTAAGGGCAATAAAACGCAAACGCAGAGCCTAATTTGCCCTTAATTTCTAGTTTAATTTGTTTTTTCAAAGAGATTCTTGTGTTTCAATATTCTTTTTCTCCTCAACGAGACAGGTACATCTGATTGGCAGCCTCCATACACAGCGAAAAACTAATCGGCGGCCCGTGTAAATCTTACGTATCGATTGCAGGTGTAGGTAGCCGACCCGACGCTACCTACGTCTGCAGTCGATAGGCAAGACTTGACCGTTGACATGTTATATCTTGTGTGAACGTGTCTTCCCTAATTTTGTCATTCATGTTTACGTCTGAACATGTTTTTACTGGTTTATGCGTAATCTCGTAGGGGGTCTCATTATCGATCGCCCATCTGATTAATCTTGGGAATCGATTATCGATTTTTCGGTAGATTTGATTCCTTCATGCTCACATGCCCGTGGCTGTCACTCGTTCTACAACAGCGGCTTCCCTCATTACACTGACTGATGTGAGCCTGACAAGTTTCCTGTTCGTCGTTCGTCTCCGTTGTCGCATCGACGTCGTTGTGTCGATTGAGTTGAGTGATGTGGCGGTGGCGGTACTGTTTGTGGTGATTCTCACTCGGAATTCTATTGAATAGTAGTCCTCCAGTCGTCGACTGTATGTGTTTTCTGACTATGCCACTCCGAGAACGCTTACTAAAGCACCAGCTCAGCCCAGTACTGTTCTACTCGGAAGCTGTCGGATTTTTATGGAAAATTAGTTATTATTCAAGTAAGGGTTGCGTACCGGAAGTGATAGCGCTTATCTGAACTATTTCGCACAGAAATATAATACTTCGTTATGTAGTCGCTACTGCTGGACACTGCCGATTACAATAAGGAATGTTCATCCTTTCTTTCTTTCTCTTCTGTTTGCAATTTCATCCTCTGTGCAAAGATTTAGTCATTGCCTCTCTTTTTGCTTTTTCTTGATGCCTATTTTTTTATTTTCTTTCGAAAAATACGAAATACTTTATATTTCATGTTTTTCTTCTATCATGATGAACCCCATTTATCCTACTTTCTCTCATTCATTATTTTTGTTTTTCGAATATTTGGATTTTCTCTCGGGTAGGCCTGCTAAGACCGTAAACCCATTAAATAAAGCAAAATAAAAAATTATGATTAATTTTTCTTAGAAAGAAGTCTTAAGCACAGATATTACGTAGTAGCGCCCAAACCTCAAGAAACCCACGGAACCAATCTCGCCCAGGCACATTAAGCCTTCGGATATTCTCGATTCCAAAATTTTTCGAAGAATTTTCCGAAAGAACCCTTTCAGTTTTCACTGTTACGCTATTACATGTGTAGATGTCACTCAATTACTCCACTTATTTCAATGTAGGGAGAGGGAGTGGCGCATTCCCGGAAGTATCACGATCCGACAATTTGCTCTCTCAGCTCTTTCAGGCTTTTTTTGCCTTACAGGGAATGCCTAATTTTTTTGATTTTTTTTTTGTTTTGTTTTATTCCATTATCCTAAAGAAAGTATTGCAGAGGCGGTTATCAATTTCTGAGATCAATGTTTTTAAACCTCCTGCGGTCAATATAGAATGAGAACTTCGAAGATAAAAACCGAAGTTCATCCATCTCTCAGTTCCACTTTTTGCTTTACGCAAACGACCTTCCTTTGGCCTCTTGCGCCCTGTTTTTCTTCGATTTCTTTCTCTGCGCCTGAGCTTTCACTGTTCTCACGGCCCTAAATGAATTTCTTCGTCATTTAACACTGCCTTTATCCAAGATGGCATTGGCAGTGAGCGGCAAGTCGGTTTCGGACTAAATGACCCATATAAAGGTCACAAATAGATCAGAACTCGGAAAATCATCGCTCTTTCCATATTGGTTTTTTTCCGAAGTAGTGATTCACATGATACAGTTTTTGTAGGCCTTTTTTGCCATTTCGATATTGAATGTATTGATTGATTTTTATGTATTCATGTTACATTTGCATATATGTTGTGGTTTTAGGCGACCATATCTTCTCAAAGCAAACTCGACATGAATCACAACGCGATCTGAATCATAATGGTGGGTGTGGCTGTAATATGAGCTCTGTATTATTTTTCTTTTTGAAACTTTCCCGTTTCGACATTTATTATTACAGTATGCCGTAAAAAACTGTGGATTTAAAAGGCCCACCAGTTTGAATTCTGGCTGATAAACGAGTAGTTCAGTCCTAGTACTTCCTATAAAACTCTCCATTTATAAACGGAGGCGACGAAAGGTCGTGAATGACTACTATTACTAAAGACAGCGTGAGATTCCCACCATAATTCTCAGAAAAATTGAGAAGACAGTTCCTTGCGGACTTATTTCTGTCTCATTGCCCTTATGTACAATTCAAAATGATACACTTTTCTAGAATGTTCTTTTTGCTACAACTTAAAACTGTTCCTTTATTGGTTTTTATATATTTTCACTAATGTTATTGTTGTCATGGGTGATAAGCTTTTGAGAGGCTTTTGTGTCCATTAGTTATCCTAGAACCACTAATTCATAAGGTCCACTAGTTCTTACTGCCCTTCCTTCATCTATAACAGCGACTAGAAACTGTCGTTCGAAGTCTGATAGTCGACCAATGACATTNTATTGGTTTTTATATATTTTCACTAATGTTATTGTTGTCATGGGTGATAAGCTTTTGAGAGGCTTTTGTGCCCATTAGTTATCCTAGAACGACTAATTCATAGGGTCCACTGGTTCTTACTGCCCTTCCTTCATCTATAACAGCGACTAGAAACTGTCGTTCGAAGTCTGATAGTCGACCAATGACATTTTTCTGTGCGCATCCTTTAGCGATACCCCATTGGTCAGTGATCACGGAAACCCCGCCCATCACCTTGTAGGGCCCCAATTGTGATCAGGCCCTGAAAACTGCGTATTTTCGAGCTGCGCTGTCTATTTCATTGCCGTGGAGGGGTTTTTGCCAACTAAATGGAGGAGGGACAGGTCACATTTGCTGACTCGACTTCGATCAATTGATTTTATGCGCTTCGGCGATAGCCTCGTTACCCTTGCTAGGCTACCTTTGCACTGCTTTTTCTCTATGACTATGCCTCGTTATATAGGAGTTTCGATGGTAACGTGCGGCTATTATATGTGTCTCTCACAATCTACCAAAGTCGTGCTTGCTAAGCTTTTATTTTTTTTTCTCCGAAAACGGTTCATCCACTCTCTGCCGGACTTCATACCGTAACCGAAAATTTGTCAACCACTAGGAATCTTTCATTGTTGTTTTGTTTTTGATCAAATGCCTTTGGCCAAAGGGCTCATTACAAATCGGATCGATTACGGTGACTTGAGTAATCTGAACTTCTATAATAATATGGTCCGCCATCAATTGACAGAGAGCTCACTCGACCACTTTATCACCTCTAGTTCATGCAGTGTTACTTTATTGGTTCAACTTACTCATATTCCTCTGCTTAACCGAGAAACTTCGTCCTTTCCGCGACGGGCGTCATTTGTTCCAAAGAATTCCAAGCAAAACCGCATTGACGCTTATGCATTGTTTCACTGAAGAAAACTGCGACACCGAAACTCGTCCTCATTTTAGACCCATGACGTTCGTTGTTGTTTTTTATTCATGAGTGACTAGAAGGTATGTTTACGCAGCTTGACTAGAGCTGTCTTTGGCTTCTTCTAGCAATAGGTGGTTTGGTCACAGGCTTACGTACCCGACATTAGCCAGTTCTGGTGACTTGTCATTACGATAATGAATAGGTCTAGCTAAATCTATGAATATTTCTACTCCCCTGACTGTTTTAGTAATTTTGGAGATGTTTTATCGTATCCCTTGTTCTAAAGTGGTTCCCAAAGCGATCGTCGTCGAGTTTTGCTCGTATGCCAGCCAGTTCGTGTTCGTAATCGGTTGAATGGCAGATGCTTTTGAAAAACTGGTCCTTTCTCGAGAAAGCGACCTTCTCCCAATGGTTTCGCTGACCTCGTAATCGTTTCTCAATCTCATCAACGCGCCATTAATAATTTCCATAATAGTGTCGTCGTCGTCTGCCGGTGAATGTGAACGTGGACGGGTGGCCCATGGGACGAGTTTTGAGCGACGCCAGCGTGCGCCTCGAAATGATTTATGAGCGACGTTCGAGGACGTTTCACTTTGAGAATTCAGGTCTCATAGCGGGAGATTCCGCTGCATTCGCTTAACAGTTACACTACAGAACACGTAGGAGATGGGGAATTTTGCCTATACCGGTAGGATTCGAACAACTGGGGATAGCATTGGACCTAGCTTGGGATTATTTCCATTCTCTTCAACTTTTCAAAGTTCACATCCATAGTGTCCATTTTTCGGAACCATATATTTCGATATTTATGCAAGGGGCATGCATTTGGGCCCATTTTCTCAGCGCTGCAGACCAGGAAGCTGCATGGGACTGGAATTATGCCATTATTTCCAGAATAGGACAGCCATCTTCCATTACGAGGGTATCACGAAGCGCTGACGGCTTGATTCCCTCTAATCCCCCTTTATTTGTAAGGATTAGCGGCACAACAGTTGCCATAGAAGCCCTATCTGAAGCCCAGTAAGCTGCGGTTTCCGGCTGATTCCCGTGGTTTATACGACTGATGGGCTTCCTCTGAAGCTTTCGATTAGTTCTAGACTGATTACAAGGAACCAGCGTCAAGATTGTCAGTATTGGAGCTGTCCTTCCTGTTGCGATTCAGAATTTCACTTCTTTACAGTTTCCATTCTCGGTTCCAGGATTCCGTTTCTTCAGTTGACTCTTCTCTTCCCCTTATAAAGGCCACGAGCTGAGCTTTCTGGTCGGGTCGCCTGAGTTGTTCATTTACAGCCGATGCTTGATTTCGCTTTGCAGCTTCACAGCTTGATCGTCTGGCTAATTTTGTAATAAATGAGTTTCCTTCCTTTAAAGTTTTACCTCGAACCAGTTGGTCAATCAAAAGTGGCTGAAACGATGCCTCAAATCAATGTGCCCTCTGATCGGCATTCAGAAACCCTCATTCACCTTGTCTGACCTCGATCTCTATTTGCTAATTGTTGGTGGAGTGGAAGGCAGAGGGCTGAGCGCGGTTGTGCAGGTGTTCACACTGAGGATCTGATCTGCCTGTGCTCGTTTTGTCTCATACGATTCACGGTGTCGAGGTCACGGTCCGGACCACCTGTGCTGGTTTTCCGGTCCCGTCGAGAAATCCGACTCCCAAATGGCAGCATTAACCAGCCGTTTGGGCTCTTTCGGAACCCGAATGCAGTCAGTTTAGCCTAGCGACTTGATTCACAGAGTGTGTAGCTCTAGGAGAGGCGGTCCGGAAAGTGGTTTCCCATACCCATTCACTTACTCTTACGTTGGCTACCACTCGGCTCTGAAATGATCCCTTTTATTGTAGCGAAATGCTAAACCACAAAGGAATCCTTTCAAAGTTAACTGCGGTTATTGTAACCACTTCAATATAACTCCTTTAAATGGCTAGGTATTAGCCAAACTGGTAGAGGCGGTTGATTTTATGGCCTCGCCACTGACATTCGACGTCAGCTCAGTGATGCGGTGCTAATTATCAATTCCTTAATTAGCGACCCACTGGTTGGTTTCAATTAGTGGGCTCTTAACGATAATTTAGCGAATTTCAGTTGTTTTTCTCAAATTGTGAAAATGTATAATGATATTTTGGCTTAATTTAAGTATACAAAGTTACTCCTTCTTGTTTTACACTGAGTGCGACAAAATCGATATATTGATTTTCTGAAATTAGTAGAAGTCAATATATTGTCTTTTGTCTATTCCTTGAGTTTTTTTTTTACCTTCAAGCCTGTTGTTCTCTAAATTTGTCAATGAATTCGTTTTGCTGCAAGCCATTGCTATCTAGTATACTGTAAAAATCGATTTATTGATTTACGGCCGGGCGCTATTCA